>VMDO01014437.1:0-54622 GCA_007922755.1 Pedetes capensis | reverse complement strand
TAACAACCTGCATTATGCAGATGACACCACTTTGCTTGCTGAAAATGAAGAGGATTTAAAACATTTACTGATGAAGATCAAAGATCATAGCCTTCAATATGGGTTATGACTAAACATCAACAAAACAAAAATCCTTACAACTGGGTCAGCACACAACTTCACATTAAATGGAGAAAAGATTGAGGTTGTCCAAGATTTTGCTTTGCTTGGCTCTATAATCAACACCCGTGGAAGGAGCAGTCAAGAAGTCAAAAGACGCATTGCTCTAGGAAAAGCTGTGGCAAAAGATCTCTTTAGAGTATTGAAAAGCAAAGATGTCACATTGAAGACGAAGGTATGTCTGACTCATGCCATGGTATTTTCAGTCGCATCTGTGGGGCGCGCGCCTCCCGGTCCGGCCTGAAGGTTCGGACGGGCTGGTTCGGAAGGTTCGGACACAGATACTAAACACAATTCACTCGGGACCCTCAGGTGAGGGGCGCAGACTCCCTCGGCCCTCAGGACCCCGGCGGAGACGGGAGAAAGGAAAAGCCTCAGGCACTTTTGCCTTCCAGGGGCAAACACCTGTGTTGGTCGTCTCGGTGGTCAGGAGGAGACAGCTGCTGCTTCCTCGGTGGTCAGACGGAGGGCAGGTTCCTTTCCTTGTTGAGGATTGCAGCGGGAGAGCATTATTTCCTCACCGAAGGTCCAGGGGAGAGCAGCGGGAGAGGTACGTCCTCATCTGTGGTCCGGGCAGGAACAGGCGAGAAGGCGCAGAAAGGGATGCCAGAAAGGCCGTGCCAAAAAAGAGGTCGAGCTGCAGCAGCGTAGCTCTTTATGTAGCTTGCCCATGGAATGGCCTGAGCCAATCAGCTTTCAGTCCAATTGTCCAATCAGGAAGGGTTTTGTACAAACGTGCAACCAAGTTACTTTCATTTTCCCTAGATTTCTAACTTACAAACCAGATATTCAAACGCCATTTTCCCAGTTTGGGAGTTTTTGCCAATTTCCTCCCAATTCTTCCCTACAGCATCATCTGATTGTGAAAGCTGGACATTGAACAAGAGAGACAGAAAAAGAATTGGTGCTTTTGAATTGTGGTGCTGGAGAAGTCTGTTGAATATACCATGGACTGCCAAAAGAACCAACAAATCTGTCCTAGAAGAGGTACAACCAGAGTGCTCCTTGGAAGCAAGAATGGCCAAACTGCGTCTTACATATTTCGGACAAGTAGTCAGGAGAGAACAATCCCTGGAGAAGGACATCATGTTTGGAAGAGTGGCAGGTCAACGCAAAAGAGGAAAACCCTCCACCAGATGGATTGACACAGTGTCTGAAACAATGGGCTTAAACACAAATAAGATGTTTTGCCTGGCACAGAATCGGCAAGTGTTTCCATCTGCTGTACATAGGGTCGCTATGAGTCGGACTCGACTCGACAACACCTAACAACATTGTGTGACTTGACATCCAGCTGTAGTACTGTGCGTCTGTCCCATCCCGTCAGATCTCAGAAGCTAAGCAGGGTCGAGCTTGGTTAGTAATTGGATGGGAGACCACCGGTGAACACTAGGTGCTGTAGGCTTGGGAGAAGAACCCAGCAACCCACTCCCAAAAAACAATCTGCCACTGAAAACCCTATGAATAGCAGAGAAGCACCACAATAGTGTTTCGTCTGTTGTACATAGGGTCGCTATGAGTCCGACACCAACTCGACGGCACCTAACAACAACAATATTATCTGACTTAAAAACTTCTCGAGAATCTAAATAACTTTACCCAGTAAGTTAAATATATAAATCTGGAAAATTTGAGGTTCTCTTGAATGTTCTTGGGTGATATATATACTTGGACCAACATAAAATCATAATCAAACCTCTTAAGTTTAGAATCACAAACCTCACTGGCTAAATTGCCCAAACACTCCAAGTACATAAAAATCAAATATACACAGGCTCAAAAAATGCTAGGGACTGGAGTTCGAATATTAACACCAGAACAAGAGATGTAGAGTCAGATGGATCAAGGTGTGGAGCTGGTATTGAGCTCCCTGGACAAAGCTGGAATTAGCTTAGCCAAAACAAAAGTGAGAATAGCAAAAATATCACTGACTAACAGAGAGAAGCTTGCCATCTGCCTGGAGGTGGTTCTAGGGAGAAAAAAACTTAATAGACTCTTCATGTCAGTATTAGATGTGGGTGGGGTCCACAGACACAGCACCACATGTAAAAGAATCCCAAGCCAAGAATTCCAATAAAAATGGTCAATGTCTGGCAACTCAGAGGAGCAAATGTAAACACATAGACTACAAGGGACTTCTGCATCCACCCACCAAGGATGACTGTTATGGAAATTGTTCTCTTATCATGACCAACTTGAAAACCCAGAAAAATACATAGAAGAAAATGATGTGGGCATTCAATAGCTGATGTGCAGGACTGTGGTCCCTAAGGGAAGGGGGAAGATTCAGAGACACCTGGGATAGCTCCAGCTTCTTGCCTGAGTGTAGGGTTCAGACGACAATTCAGCAAGGGGGGAGGCTGTCAGTCTCACTGAATTAAAGAGAGAGAGAGAGAGACTGAAATTCAAGAAGGCTGAGAAGTCTAGAACTCTGTGAAAGGGTAGAAGAGAGAAAAGAGTTGCACAGAGTTGGGATCCTGGAAGGCTGCAGATGGTCTTTGGCTGAATACTACACTGAGGATCTAGGAGGAAAGAGCCACTGAAACATGATAGGCCATACAATTCTTGAGATTCACATGGGCTGGAAATGTCTCTCATTCCCATCAGCCCAAATGAAAAGACTTTGTGACATATGGAACATTGGGTGGTGTACTCAGAACTTCCTCACTTCAGTAGAGGAACTAAAGTAGCCCTACACTAAAAACTGCTCTGGATGCACCCTAATGAAGCTTAAAAGTAAACCTCAGAAGGACCAAATTTCTACAAAAGTTTAACAGTGTATTAGAACAATGTGTAACACACTATAAATGAATAAATTACTAAGCAGTGGAAAAGCCACCATAACCAATATCTGCTTTAAAGATTAACAGGCATAGCCGGGCATGGTGGCGCATGCCTGTAATCCCAGAGGCTCGGGCGGCGGAGGCAGGATGATCAAGACCAGAGGCAGTCTGCGTAACTTAGTGAGACCCTATCAATGGGCTGAGGGTGCAACTCAGTGGTCCAGGACTTGCAGACCATGCAAGTGCAAGGCCCTGGGTTCAACCCCCAGTACCAAAAAAAAAAAAAAAAAAAAAAAAAAAAAAAAAAAAAAAAAGACTAGCAGGCATATGGGCTGGAGATGTTGCTCAGTGGCAGAGAGCATGGTTAGCATGTGCAAGGCCCTGAGTTCAATCCCCAGCACTGGAAAAAATAAGGGTTTTCACTTTAAAAAATTAGGAGGCATACAAAGAAGCAAGTAAACATAACTAATAACCATAATAAGAATATAAAAATAGAAGCAAGCCCAGAAATGACACAGATGATAGAATTAGTAGAAAAGGGAGCTCAGTGACAGACTACAGGCTTAGTATGCAGACAAATAACTTAAAACACCCATTATAAATGAATCCCATATGTTCCAATAGTCAAAGGAAAGACTGAACACATGAAATAGAAATATGGAAGAATACTAAAGGCCAAATTTACTGAATTTGCTAAAAAAAAAATTCATAACAAGAAAATCTTAAAAGCAGTCAGAAAAAAAAAACTAACAACAAATTAAATGCAGAGGGAAAAAGTGAGAATAACATAAGACTTCTCATGATAAACTATAGAAGGCAGAGGACAATGGAGCAGGTTCTTTAAACTGCCAAAAGAAAACTTAGCATTCTCTGCCTGCTGAGAATATTATACAAAAATTAAGGTTAAAAGACCCTTTCTGACAAACTAAAGCTAAGAAAGGCACCAACCACAGATCTGTGCTGCAATAAATGTTAAAGGAAATTGTTCCAACAGAGGCAAATGACATCAGATGAAAACTCAGATCCACAAAAAATGAAGAGTGACAGAACTGGCAAATATGTGGCTAAAGATGAAACACAGATTTTCTCATTTTTAGTCTCTTCTTTTGCATCCAGTGCACCTCTTCCAGAAGCACTCTGACCCAGCCTCGAACCCCAGCATGCACTTCTGTCACATCAACCTTGGCCAGCACCAGAGTTCTGCAACATCAGGTCCAATCCCACTAAGGGTGCTATATGGGAATAGATGCTGGCCTGTCCCTGACAGCCCTTGCCACCTTCCTTGCCCTCCACCCTGCCCTTGGGAAGTCCAAATCTACCCTGTGAGAGCAGTGGCCAGGAAGAAGAGGACACCTAGACCAAAAAGATATTTAGATAGTAAAATGGGCAGGTCTCAGGTGTAGATAACAGAGGAGTTGAAGGAGAGGGAATTGCTCAGGGGGACGCGCCTGCCTATGCGCTTAAGGAGCTGAGTAGACGGCTTTGCAGCTGAAAGGGGAGCCACTGGAGACAGAAGCAGAAATGGAATGAAATGGAGCATCATGGCAAACTCATGAGTTACTAAAAACTCAGGGTAAGAAATTATGGCTTTCAGAAGACATCAGTCAAAAAGAGCACTGATTGCAAGGGAAGGAAGCAGCATGAGATAAAGGACCAGAAAGCAATGGAGGGTAGTGTTTATATGATTAATAGAGTTGATGTCTAAGAACAAGTGAGAGAGAACATGTGAATTGAGGCACCCAGAACTCTGAATTTCTATACTTTGTATTACATTAAACACAACCAAACCCTTCTCTCATCTTTGTGGTGCATTCACAAAATCTGCCTTTTTTTTTTTTTTTTTTTAGATAACGTCTTTGTGCGTAGCCCAGGCTGGCCTAGAACTCACGTCAATTCTCCTGTCTCAGCCTCCCCAACACTGGGATTACACGTATACACCACCATGCCCATCTCCTCCCCTTCTGTACTGTTAGTGGTTTAACATTCCTGGCTGGCCCAAGCTCATCAGGTCTGGGAAGCTTCCTGGCTCATAGTCATCTGCCAGCACAGATACCTCCAGTTCCTCCATTTGTTCAGTCCCCTTCATCAGAAATTCACACGAGACACATCTCTTCTTCACACACCAAAGACCAGGGACCGCATTACCAAGAGGAGGTCTTGTTCCTTAATTTCACAGAGGAGAATATTTTGCCAAGAGAGAAGGGCAGTGACTCCTTGCTGAAGCAGCATCAAGAAACCTGAAATCGGGGCCGGGCGTGGTGGCGCACGCCTGTAATCCCAGCGGCTCGGGAGGCGGAGGCGGGAGGATCGCAAGTTCGAGACCAGAGGCAGTCTGCGTAATTTAGCGAGACCCTGTCTCAAAAAGTAAAAAAAATGGGCTGAGGTGCAGCTCAGTGGTCCAGCACTTGCAGAGCATGCAGGTGCGAGGCCCTGGGTTCAATCCCCAGGACCGCAAAAAAAAAAAAAAAAGAAAGAAACCTGAAATCCTCCTCTCAGGACCATGTCAGCTTCTAAAGCGCTGAAGTAACACAAGGAAGTGTCTTGTTTTCTTCTCAAAACTGAGGAAGAGAAGAAAATTACTGCTATTCATCAATAAATACTTGCTTGTCATGTGGGGCATGGACCCCCCCCCACCCCTGGCATGATAGGCTGGAAGCCCTGGGGCCCTGAAATCCCTGCCCTCTAGGTACATTCATGTCCAGTGTAAGTGGAAAATCCCTGACAGCCTTGACCTCTACACAGGCACTGCCGGAAGTCATGGCAGTGAACTGAGGCGAAGAGCTGGGTTTTTCCAAGCAGCAGGACAGAGGTGCTCTGGTGTGAGGGCTGGGAGGTGACAGGAGAGACGGGAGAGGGGGTGGAAAGCATGCATTGGCTTCTATCATGAACCTCATACCTATGAAGAATTAGACTATTCCATTTGAACATTCAGAATTGGAATGTTTCTCACTTCTGTATTTCTTGAGGCTCTTCATACTTGTAGTTTCTAATCTAGGCCACATTGTGGTTGTGAACATTTCAAAAATCGTTAAGCACTTCTAACACTGTGTTACAGAAGGTTGCTGCCTTTAAATATATGGAACCAAAGACAGAAAACTTACAAATAAAAATACAAGGATAGGCCCCTTTAGCTAGAATGATCAAAACATTTTATATAGATTTTAAAATATGTTGTTGTTGTTAGGTGCCGTCGAGTCGGTATTCGACTCATAGCGACCCTCATAGGGTTTTCAATGGCAGACTGTTTCAGGATTGCCTTGGGAGTGGATTGCCAGGTCCTTCTCCCACTTTTGTGGTGCTGGGAATTGAACTCGGGACCTCAGAGACTGCAGTGCAGCGCTCTATCAACTGAGCTAAATCCCAGCCCCCTTTAAAATATAGACATGCAAAAATCACTTTAGCCTCTGAAATAGACATTTTGATGTCTCTAGTTCTGCAAGAATCTGAATGGGTGACATTTAACCAACGTTTATGAAATAGAAGCAGATTATCTCCTGCATAGCAGAGGTACAATATGTCTCCTTTCTGCTTTCCTTTGATATATAAAAACAAATAGGAAAAAAAAGAAATTATAAATAAATAAAATAGGAAAATTTATCACTCTAATGCTGAAGATATCCAGTAAATGTTCAGACCTTTGCTAATAAATTAGTTAAAGCAAAATAAGCCAATAGACTAGGAGAAATTATGATAAGCAAACAAACAAGAACCACACATGAGTTGAAACACTTATTACCCTGGTATGTTGTAGAAAGATAGTTTTGTATTATTGTTGTATTATTTGTTTATTATAGGGAGGTATGTTATTTACTATATAGAGGTATATAAATATATAATTGTATATTATTGCATTACAGTAATATATTATATTATAGTTATATATTAAAGAGCTACAAATAAGATAAAAATTAAGGGACTTGAACTCTAAAAATATTGTATAAAGACCTTAAATAATAAGACATTTGAATTGATCCTCACTGTTACAGAATGTAGTGTGACCTTTGTCAGCACAGGAAGTTTGTTACAAGGACATTATTGAGAACAACAGTGAAACTCTAGGAACTCCCTTTAAATGAAATGGAAAAAAATCCAGAAAAGTGTTTACTTTTATAGCCTTTAAAATACTTTATGTAGGAATTGGGCGAGTAACTGGAAAAAAAGTTTCTAACCCAATTCCTGTGTGCCTGAGGCCTGAGAGTTCCACCCCATTTTAGCGCACCACTCTCGCTTGCTGAAGGCCACCATCTCCTCTATAAAGGCACACATTAGCTTCAGCCTCCTCTGTCACAGAGCAGGCTTTCCAAGCATTTCCCTTGAGGAGCCAGCAAAGTTCTGCTGAGCATCTAAGGTCTTAAAATTAGTCAATGACTGCTCAGAGATCTCAATATTCAACTTCAAGGGTAATAACAGGTCACCTGAATGTGAGTCAGTTTTGCTGTTCTTATTGTTCATTTATTTTTTTCAACAAATACTGTAATTCCTGAGCAAAGACTGAGGATATGAGGATGAATCAGATTGAGAGCTCACCTTCAGGGTCCTTATCCCATGCCCAATGACGCCATGACTGGGATGCGAATAAACATAATCCAAGCACCACATTGCTAAGGAAGATACAGACATGTGTCATCTCAGTTCCAACAACAGAGGTGGCACTTGCTATTTTCTGAGGTGAGACTAAAGGAAAAGGCAGAGTTCAGGGTGGAGAAGAGGCTCTGTGGAAGTGGACCCATTGTCTCTCAGCTTTCATAAACAGGTAAGTTTGCGCTGTGCTGAGACTGACGGAGGGCTGTTTATGTTAGAAATTACTCGGCACCATGAAGGAGTGTTTGGAGCAGACAGGCATACAGGAATGACCTTCGATAAATGCTCCCAGAAAAAGGAGGTATCCAGCAAAACTCATCCCATCATTAGGGGCCTGTGTCCCTCAAAATTCCTATGTTAAAGCCCCAACTCCTAGTATCTCAGAATGTGACTGACTTTAAAGAAATAAGGGGGAAAAAAGACCATTGGGGTAAACTTTAATCCAATATGACTGGGGTCTTTGTATAAAGAAACTAGGAAACCGGGTGGGGTGGCGCATGCCTGTAGTCCCAGCACTTGGGAGGCCAAGGCAGGAGGATCATAAGTTTCAGGTCAGTCTGAGCTATATAGCAAGTACCAGTCCAGCCTGGGCTACACAGTGAGACCTGTCTCAAAAAAAGCTAAGAGAAGGAGGAAGAGAAAGGAGGAAGTGGTGGAAGAGGTAGAGAAAGAGGTGGAAGAGGAGGAAGAGGAGGGGGGGAACCGGAGAAGGAAGAGGAAGGAGGACACAAATACATACACAGAAAAGAAAGACCCTATGAAGGGCTAGGGTGCAGGTCAATGGTAGAGGGCTTGCCTAGCATTTGCAGAGCCCTGGGATTGTTCCCCAGCACCATAAATAAAGGAAAAAATCATATGCAGAGACAAGCAGAAGGTAGCCATCTAAGAGCCAAGGGGAGAAGCCTCAGGAGAAACCAAATGTATAGTTCTTTGATCTTGAACTGGTAGCCTCCAGAATTACAAAACGGTAAATTTCCATTGTTCCACCCACTTTGTAAATTTTTTAGGGGGTTAAACACAGGGCCTCACATATACTTTGCAAGTGCTCCTCCCCTGAGCTGCACCCCCAGCCCTGTTTTTAGTTTCTATCTTGAGATGGGGTCTCCCTAAATTACACAGGCTGACTCTGACCTCAAAATCAGGATCCTCCTGTCTCCACCTCCTGAGTGACTGGGATTATAGGCGCAAGCAGCCGTGCCTTGCCACTTTGTAGAACTTTGATATGCCCCACCCTCCAGCACTCTAATGCACTTCCCATGGAGACATCAGACATTGCCTTAGTTGGGTTTCTGGCTCCCTCCCTTGCTCTTGCTTACCTCTCACACAGCCAGCCTGGTGGACCATCATCAGATGGGCCATCTTACCAGCATGCCTGACCCTGAAGGCATGCAGATGGAAGAAAGCAGAGTATAACAGAGAAGCGTCTCTTGGACCTACTAGTCAGAAAGCATAGCATTCAGCACTGGGTCATGCATGTTTGTGGTGCCTCTACTAATAAGCAGCCTGCAGCTGTACCACTGTGGCATCTGATCCCTTCAGATCTCGGAAGCTAAGCAGAGTTGGGTCTGTTTAGTACTTGGATGGGAGACTGCCTGGAAATACCAGGTGCTGTAGGCTTGGGAGAAGGACCCGACAACTCACTCCCAAACACCAATCAGCCATTGAAAACCCTATGAACAGCAGAGACACGGACAACGGTGTCTCGCCCTTTGGACCTAGGGTCACTGTGAGTCGGACACCGACTCAATAGCACCTAACAACAACAACAAATGAATAAGCACTTACAACATGAGAGCTGCTGCTCTAAGCCCTTTACCCCTTAATCCTTTAACTACCAATTTCAAATCAAAATATATGGCAAGTATTTTATTCCCAGAAACTCTTCATTACAATGAACAAAACAAGATGTATTAGCAAAACAACTGAAATGCATAATATGAGTTTGTAAAGTACCCTTTTCCACCACTTTCTGGATTTTCTGTCAAATCCGTATGCACTCACTTTTTGACATATGTGACCTGATGGTAGTCAAAGGGTCAAGTCTTCTCTGTGAGCGTATGGGGAAGACACTATTATAGGGCTACCTTCCAGATGGGGAATCAAAAGTACCCAAAAGGATTTCTACTCAAGGCCACATGACTAGTCAGAGGCTGAGCTGGGGTTTGAGCTCAGACTCCACACTTGTTACAGTTAATTAGATTCTGCTGCCACTCAAACTAAATGCAAATAGAAATATTTTCACAGTCTTCAAGGCATGCCAGCAGCATTACCATCCTCCCAACTTTGCAAAGGCACTTGTGGGAGGAGGGGACAATCTGGGCATAATTACTTCAGCATGAGCTGCCGCCAGAAGACTCCCAGTCCCACATGGCCCCCACTGACACACTCCAAATACACAAACATGCCACAAACACACAACATAACAAAAATGTCATTAGTACATTTAGATTATGGAAGAAGAAAGAGCAAGTGTAAAATCCTTTAGAGCAAAGATACTACTTCATTACTAATTCTCTAGGGCTTAGAATTGTGCCTGGCACATCAGTAAGCATTTGATGAATGTTTATGGAATGAAAAAAAAAATAGGGGCTGGAAATGAATGGTAAACTCAAAGCCCAAGTAATGTACAAAAGGAAAATTGAGTGGCAAAAGGTGTTAGACCAGACAGCCAGTTAGTCCTCAGAAGCCATGGCAAGCTGACCTCCTGTCATGGAAACTTGTCCACACAACCAGAAGAATGTGGGACTCTGCAAAAAAACAGCTACTAAAAATTAGCTCACAAGCAAAAATGAGAAACCATCCGGGAAGTGAAACACCACATGGAAGCAGCTCAAAAGAGATCATTCTCAACTAAGTGCTAGAGTCAATGGAACAACATAAAATAATCTTTAAGATAATGGTATTTAAAATACAGAAAGAAGTACAGGACGAAATAGAGACCATAAGGCAGGAAACAGATATGGAAAATAGCAAATACACTTGGAAAAGAACACATAGAAATATCACATGTGAAAAATACACTAATTGGAATTAAACAAAAACTTAATGGACAGTTGGTGTGAGAGAGAATTAATGAATTAGAAAATAGATTGAATAATACCTCATAATCAGACTAGATATATACAAAAGAAAACCACAGAAGACCATGAAGACACATGGAGTCTCGTAGGGGGAAATTGGGAGAAAATTGGCAAAAACCCCCGAACTGGGAAAACAGTTTTTGAAGATCTGGCTTGTAAATTAGAAATCTAGAGAAAATGAAAGTAACTTGATTGGACGTTTGTACAAAACACTTCACAAATCCCCCAAACCTGATTGGACAATTGGACTCAAAGCTGATTGACTCAGGCCATTCCGTGGGCAAGCTACATAAGGAGCTGCAGTGCTGTAGCTCGTTCTCTCTTGCCCAGGCCATCAGTAAGGAAACGGCTCTCTCTCTCATGCACACGCTCTCGCTTGCTCACTCTCTCTCTCTCTCTCTTTCTCTCTCCCTTTCCCTCGCCCAGACCATCAGTAAGGAAAGATGGTGCGTGTGCACCCGGACCACCAAGAAGGAAATAACTCTGTCTCTCACCTGGACCATCAGGGAGGAAACAGCTCTCTCTGTCTGACCACCAAGGAAGCAAGACTCTCTCCTTATGACCACTGAGACCACCAACATGGAAGCACCTGCCCTTGAGGCAGTATAAGAGCTGATAGCACTTAAAGCTGTATGCTTTGGGTTTCTCTCCGCCCTGATAAGGGCAGAGAAATAAAGAGCTGTGTTTGTCCCTGCAAGGCAAAATCTCCCGAGGCTTTTCCTTTCTCGACATCCGAGGGCCGCAGGAGTCTGAGCCCCTCACCCAAGGGTCCTGAGTGAATTGTGTTTAGTATCTGTGTGCGTGAAGGCACCGCCAATCTGAATATCCAGGCCGGACCAGGAGGTGCCGCCTCACAGAGTCTAAAATAAGAAACATCAATATGAATCTACATGGAGTTCCAGAGAAGAGATTAAGAACACAAATATTATTGAAAAAATGGTGGAATCTTTTTCTACAATCAAAGATATGAGATGATGCTCCGTATATTATGAGCAAAATAAGTAAAAAAATCCATGCCTAAATTCATCAGAATAAAATGTAGAATAACAAAGGGAAAATATTAGAGCTACATGTGTGCATAAAACCAAGATGTTGAGCAAACAGCAGCAGTGTAGAAGCAGGTGTGTGGCTAGTCTGCCCTGCTTCTTTCCCATTCCTCACCAAATTTGGCCTCAGTGGCCTAAGAGGGCAGGGCTTTGGCAGGAAATCAGAGCTCAGGCCTGTCAACAGTGAGAGGTGGATAGACTGGATTGGGGGCTGAATTATATTATTAAGGTCTCAGGAAATATCTCCAATACAATATTCTAAAGGGCTCACTCTGAGCTGGGGTGGTGGTGTACACCTGAAATCCTAGTGACTTGGGAGGTGGAGGCAGGAGGATCACAAGTTCAAGGCGAGAAGACAGCCTGTATAACTTAATCAGACCCTGTTTCAAGATAAAAATTAAAAATGGGCTTGAGGTGCAGCTCAGTGGTAGAGCACATGCAAAGCATATGTGAGGCCATAGGTTTAAACCCCAAGTACTGCAAAAAATAAAATAAAATAAAAAATAAATAAATACAAAGGCTCACTCTGATGCCAACATATTTATAATTCCATTTCCATAACTTTCAGCCTACTTTAGTTTTAGAAAGATGGCCAAGGGTTTGTTTGTTTGTTTTTGTTTTTTGTACTGGGGAGTTGAACCCAGGACTTCACATGTGCTTTTTGCAAGTGCTCAACCACAGAGCCATACCTGCAGCCATTTTTTTAGTTTGTATTTTGAGACAGGGTCTCACTAAGTTATATAGGCTGCCTCTGGCCTTGAACTTGCAATCCCCCTGCCTCCACTTCCCAAGTCACTGGGATTAAAGGTGTGTACCACCACACCTGAGAAGCTGGACTTTATGAGGAAGAACAAGGCATCAAGATTGGAGGAAGACTCATTAACAACCTGCGTTA
Organism: Pedetes capensis; assembly: GCA_007922755.1. Lineage (NCBI taxonomy): Eukaryota > Metazoa > Chordata > Mammalia > Rodentia > Pedetidae > Pedetes > Pedetes capensis. Next base: position 42,078 of record VMDO01014437.1, on the reverse strand, counting down.
TGCAGACAACACAACTCCGCTTGCTGAAAGTGAAGAGGATTTAAAACATTTACTGATGAAGATCAAAGATCATAGCCTTCAATATGGGTTACGACTAAACATCAACAAAACAAAAATCCTTACGACTGGGTCAGCACACAACTTCACAATAAATGGAGAAAAGATTGAGGTTGTCCAAGATTTTGCTTGGCTTGGCTCTATAATCAACACCCGGGGAAGCAGCAGTCAGGAAATCAAAAGACACATTGCTCTAGGAAAAGCTGTGGCAAAAGATTTCTTTAGAGTACTGAAAAGCAAAGATGTCACATTGAAGATGAAGGTGTGTCTGACTCATGCCATGGTATTTTCAGTTGCATCATCTGATTGTGAAAGCTGGACATTGAACAAGAGAGACAGAAAAAGAATTGATGCTTTTGAATTGTGGTACTGGAGATGTCTATTGAATGTACCATGGACTGCCAAAAGAACCAACAGATCTGTCCTAGAAGAAGTGCAACCAGAGTGCTCCTTGGAAGCAAGAATGTCCAGACTGCGTCTTACATATTTCGGACATGTAGTCAGGAGAGATCAATCCCTAGAGAAGGACATCATGTTTGGGAGAATGGCAGGTCAACACAAAATAGGAAAACCCCCCACCAGATGGATTGACACAGTGTCTGCAACAATGGGCTTAAACATAAATAAGATCGTTTTCCTGGCACAGAATCGGCAAGTGTTTCCATCTGCTGTACACAGGGTCGCTATGAGACAGACTCGACTCAATGACACCTAACAACAACAACAACAACCACGCCCAGCCTTATTCTTTTTTTTTAATGTGTCTATTTTATTTTTTGAGACAGAGTCTCTTACTATGTAGCTCAGGCTGACCTCAAACTCATGACCCTCCTTGCCGCTGGCTCGTAAGTGCTGGGATTACACACTTGTGCTACAGCGCCTGGCTCTGCTTTCTTAAGAAGTTGTATGGCTAAGTTATCAGCATGAAGTGAAGGGTCAGGAAGGAGATGGAGAACCGAGTTAGGTACTAAAGAGAGAAAAAGGCATGAGCTATGTGTCGGGAAACATCAGGGCGCATGTGCAATCTGCGTGTCATGTGTTTAAGATGAGACTCTTCCTCACAGCTCTGCGATTTTCTGCACAACTGCAAAATATTTAGTTGCACAAGTGTGATGAAGACCAGGGCTGTGTTGTGTGAATAATGGAGAGAGAAGGAGAAACCGAGTTTGGGAAGGTTTACAATGAGGTGACTGTAGTGTTGCCATGGAGTCTGTGCTAGGAAGGAAGGAGAATATTTGAAAATTGATGTTAATTGAACAAGTAATTTCAATGAACATTTGGAAATTAGGCCTTTAGGTAAGCAAACTAAGAGGGTAATGTGTCCTGGACAGAGGTGAAATGCTTACATTCGAAATCTCAGACAGGTCCCTTCCCCAACCTCCCCTCAATGTAGGCAGAATAGGTAACAATTTACGGATGAAATTCAGATGGCAAGAAAGGTACATGGTCCTCACTTATCTGAACCTACGCCTTTACTTCTCCACAGTTGCCTGAAATCCCATAGGCGGAAACCACTGCTTCATCATCAAGTTATTTCCTATTAAAATGAAGCCCCTGGAGGAAAGATGACTTACCCTGACCAGGCAGGGATGGGAATCCTCCATCTTGTAGGGAGCAGGAGTCAAGCCATGGGTCCACTGTGGCCCACCCACAAGGCACAGCACAGGCCAAGCCCAATGCTGTTCCCAGCTTTGGGAAACTGGCATTCACCCAACTTCACCCTGTGTTGAGAATTAATGTAGCAGATTACTTCCAGAGAGCTGAGCTTGGGAAAGAGCAGAGGTACTGAGCACACACACCAGGAGGCTTGGGCCTTTCACAGCTGTCTTGGTGCTGCACTGTCTGCCTAATGCAAGAGCAAAACTCTGAGCTTCATAAACAGGAATAAAAAACAGAAATATCTACCAGAAATCTTGAAAGTGTATACTCTTAGACACAGAAATTCTACATTTACCAATTTATCATGAGGAAACAGGTAATGCACTACAATATTTGAATAAGAATATTCATCACAGTATTTTCTACAATATTGTCATTGCTGTTGTTGTTGTTAGGAGTTAGTAAATTTCAGGCAGGTTAAGGGAAATGGGGCCTGAAAATAAGGAACCACTGAGGCAAGATGGTCACCAAGTAATCAATTAGGTCACCTATGTTTTGGTCCTCTCATGTATCTGTCAGCTTGTCATGGTGTGGGGGCTTGCATGTTGCTGGGATGCTGAAAGCTATGCTATCAGTATTTCAGATGCCAGCAAGACTACGCGTCGTAGACAGGTTTCAGCTGAGTTTCCAGAGTAAGACAGACTAAAGAGAAGAAGCCAGCAGCCCACTCCCAAAACAATTAACCATTGAAAACTCTATGAATAGCAGAGAAGTACTATCAAATATAGTGCCCAGAAATGAGCTCCCCAGTCTGGAAGACATTTAAGAAATAACTAGGAAGAGTTGCCTCCTCAAAGTAGAGTTGACCTTAATGATGGGAATAGAGTAAAGCCCCTGAGACTTCCTTTTGCTGATATGGCACAACTCAAAATGAGAAGAAACATAGTGTCTGCAACATTGGACTTAAACATAAAAATATCATATGCATGGCACAAGGTTGGGTATGTTTTGTTCTGTTGTATGTAGGGTCACTATGAGTTAGGTCCAACTCAACGGCACTCAACAACAACTTTTGGTCAGACCACAGGAGTCTCATTCTCCTAAGTCCCATTCTTCAAAGGAAACAGGTAGTGACTTGGTCAACAATCACCAGATCAAGTCTCATTCTTCTAAAAAGAACAAGTCCCATGGCCTGGCCAGCAATCATCTCACTAATCAATTTCTAGGTAGCAACAAAAGAAACAACTCAGGATGTGCATATACAGATAGATAGGCTCACAAAAAAAGACATGCAAGTAGAAGCAAGACCATTGGTGGGGAGGGAATGGATGAAGGAGGGAGTCATGAAAGGGTAATGGAGGAGGTGAACATGAGCAATGCACAATGAAATGCATGTATAGAAATGTCATAATGAGACCCATTAGGCTGTACATTAAAAATTACCAATAAGGAGCCGGGTGGGGTGGCGCACTCTTGTAATCTCAGCAGCTCAGGAGGCAGAGGCAGGAGGATTGAAAGTTCAAGACCAGATGTAGTCTGCATAATGTAGCGAGACCTTGTCTCAAAAAGTAAAAAAAAAAATGGGCTGGGAATGCAGCTTGGTGGTGCAGCACTTGCAAAGCATGCAAGTGTGAGGCCCTGGGTTCAACCCCCAGTACCAGAAAAAAAGGAAAAAATGGAAAAAGGAAACACTATTGTTAATACTAATAGAGTTGGCCCAATAAAGTTAAATAGTGTTTAACTCTATTGGGCCAACATATACGTACCCCCTAATTGAGGATCAATCTACTAAATCTAGCTCAAAAATTCCAGCCCAAAGAAAAAGGTGATAAAAACTCTGAAGCAACACCACCACCTCGGCTGCCTGGTCAGGATCCCTTCGTTCTTCTGAAGGCTTTGTCTACCTCTCAATAAACTTTCCTTGCTCTCCCTTGCCTTTGCTATTTGCGCATTTATACCTGGGTCCACGGACCCAGGCGCCTGGCACCTGGCACCTGAGGACAAACTCTGGTCTGAATATCACAACATACAAAAAAACCACAATTTTAATGCTAAAAAAAAGGTTAGTTAAGAAAATTACAGTAATCCACAAAAGGATATGATACAGTCATCAAAATATTGACTTTGTGTGTGTGTGTGGTAGGAAGAGGTTGAACCCAGGTCCTCACACGTGCTTTGCAAGTGCTCTCAAACTGAGCTGCACCCCAGCCCATTGTTTACTTTTTATTTTGAGACAGGATCTCATTAAGTTATGTAAGCTGTCTCCAGCCTTCAACCTGCGATCCTCCTGCCTCCACCTCCCACGTTGTTGTGATTATAGGCATGCACCACCACACCCAGTTTAAAATACTGCTTGATATATCACCTAATATATTTTTAAATTTAATATGTATTTGATAAACATTTATTTTAAGTTTAATATATATTTAAATTTACAATCTCATAAATAAATGCAGAGAGGAAAAAGATGAAAGGAGCATTTACTAAACTAATGATAACGACCAAAGCTCTAGAACAAAATCCTGGGTGATTTTTAGTTTATTTTGTTTCTTCCTTTGTACTTCACTATGTTTTAAAAAATAACAATAAGTTAAATGTGTACGTATTTAGTCATCAAGGAAAATGTCCAATGTTATTTTATTTCTTAGCTGTACAAGATGCACTCATCACGATGCCTCAAAATTCTACTATAAGACTTAATTAACTTTAACAAATAAAGCTTTTATTCACAAAATTTACTAGGGTAGCATTTATCACAAAGAAGCAGTTGACTCAAACTGAATTACTTGATTGAAAAAAAGAACTGATTCTTGCTAGAAGATAATGCTGCCCATAAATAGACAGGAAGGTACAATGTTCTTTTTCTAATATATGGTTTCTCCAGTAACTAAATTATCCCACTGTGGAAAATGTTAATGCGGCAGCTCGAGCTTGAAGACATGCAGTATTGTAAGGCTCTGTGCAAGCAATTCTGGCTTCTTGCTGGAGTCAGAGTGGGAGGTGGGAGATGGAAGAGGACAAGAAAGTGGCTTCCTGCCATCCATCTTGCTGCATGAAGGGAATCAGCAAACTGCCCTGCAAAATGCCCCTTGGCTCTCATTTACTATGCTGCCATATTAGACTCCAAACAGACCCAGGAAAGGAAAGGAGGGAGAGAGAAGTGGGCAATGAATCTGAAGACGGAGAAGTTTAAAAAAGAAAGAATGTGATTAGAAGTGTGAGGGCAAGGACAGTGTCGCTTCTTGTGTTCCCATTGGAACAAAAGAGGGCGGGCACAGATAATCATTTATTTATTTATTTTCTCAGCAAACACAGGTTAACCCACATAGAGGCCCAGACATTCCATTGTCAAGAAAGAAAAGCTTCTTTCCATCCAAGTAAACATAGCAAACCAAACTTCTAGAATGCACCTTTCGTTTATTTCTCTGCCCCAAACCTCATGAGCTTGCTCCGTGAACATGGCTCATGATTTTCCAGCCCCTGGAATCACTTCTTCCTCCATGTTGCCCACCTAAATTCTGATTATTCTTTGCAGCTTTACCATTCCATGAAGTCATCTGCAACTTTTCCTTCTGGGCCTTGGGGATATTTCCTATTTGAACTCCTATTTCATATATAATGAGTACTATGTTTACCTGTGCTGGGGTTTAGCTTACTTGGTAGAGTGCTGCTCTGCCCTCTCTGAGGTCCTAGGTCCAATCCCCAACATGGCAAAAATGGGAGAAGGACCTGGCAGCCCACTCCCAAAACTATCAGCCATTGAAAGCCCTATGAATAGCAGAGAAGCACTGACATAGTGCCAGGCACAGTGTCAGGGAGGGTTTTGTTCTGTTGGACATAGTCACTATGAGTCAGACCTGACTGGAAAGCACCTGACAACATATTTACATGTTAGAATGAAATTATTCTCTATTTGTATTTTTCATTCAGTTTGTAAGACAAGTCTTGAAGTTTCCTCAAAGTAACACACTGATGCTCAATAAGTGCTGATTGATGAACACACTACCATGTAGATATTTGTTTAGCTTGTCCTCTGGTAACTAAGAAGTAACACAAAGAAAGTGATGAGCACTTGTATACCAAGGGTTCATAGGAATGCGTTGGTTTTGTGTGTGTGTGTGTGTGTGTCTGGTACTTGGGGGTTGAACCCAGGGCCTCACCCATGCTTTGCAAGCGCCCTTCCATTTGCAACACCAGCCCATTTTTTTTCACTTTTTGTCTTCAGACAGGGTCTCACTAAGTTACACAGGCTGCCTCTGGCCTTGAGCTTGCAGTCCTCCTGCCTCAGCCACCCAAGTCCCCGGGATTACAGGCATGAGCCACCATGCCCGACCAGTGTGTTGACTTTTTAATACCCACTCATCCAATGAATACTTATTAAAAATTCAATCATTAAGAAGAAACATTCCTGCACTTCCTGCCTGTTTTGCTTATAACAACGAAGAGGGGAGTAAAATTCTGAACGGGACAGAAAAAGACCAAGAAACTTATCTAATGAAGACTTGGCTAAAGCCACCCTAACCTATTAATGTCTCCTTCTGCACATTAGTTTAATTTGCTTTTTTCTTTGCACTTTACTATGTTTTTTGGGGGAAGGGGGGAAGGGGAAGAGAAAAGCAAAATATATGCACTGCTCTTTTATTTACTTAGACAAACTCCAAGAAGAGCCTTAAACACTTTGAGGGAGGAAGGTTAGGGAAGATGAGGTATCTTATGTTTTTCCAGATTGCAAAAGAGAAAAAATGTCCATTAGTTTTGATATTTGAAAATTAAAGCTAATCATTGTCAAAATCACCCAGATCAATGATATCATTTATTTAGCATCTTTAGGAACTATAAACTAGGTAGTAAATATAGAGAAAAATTATCAATAAAACATGGACCCTGCCTGCAAGAAGCTAAACTGTCATAAGAATGTCACTGTGAAGCCGGATATGGTGGCGCATGCCTATAAATCTCAGTGACTCAGGAGGCAGAGGCAGGGTTGTGAGCTCAAGGCCAGGCAGCTTGTATAACTTAGTGAGACTCTATCTCAAGATTATATTTCCATGCTATCTGAGGTTTCAGCCATCCACTAGGGTGCAGTCCAATGGTAAAGAACTTGCAAAGTATGAGCAAAGTCCTGGGTTCAGCCCCCAGGTACAAAAAAAAAGCCACTGTGAGATTTCCTGGCAGTATCTGGTTGTGCAGGTATCATTCATTCTCTGAGAGAACACAGTCTAAGCAGGAACTCACCTTGAACACACCCTGGTCTAGAGAATGTAGAAATGAATTGTTACCCATCTAGTCACTCTGCCATTCACACAGAGCCCAGAGCCCATTCCATTCAAATGTTTCCCACAGTTACCGCCAGTTCCTTCAATTTCTAGGCTGTGTCCCACTTGTCTTCTTTCTTTATGTTTCCAAGGGTCTTCTCTACCTCTCTGCCCTCTTCCCACAGGATCCCTAGGACACTAGGCATTGTCTGAGGCTTCACTGGGCCAGGGCAGCTGTGGGCCCCTACTTAGCCTAGGTCTTCCAAGTTCTTCAGATTGAACAGTCTACCTGGCCAACAAACCTTTCTCCTGTTCGTTCTAATACCATGACTTCAATTTGTCAGCAGGGTAGAAAGAGAAGATCAAGGAGAAAAAACTCCTGACATATATACCAATATGTTGTTTGTTATTTTCACATGCCATTGAGTTGGGTCCAACTCATACTGACCCTGTGTACGGAACTTTTTTGCAGTGCTGGGGATTGAACCCAAGGCCTCAGAGCACTCAGAGCAAGCACTCTACAAACTGAGCTAGCTCTACAAACTGATCCTAGGCCTTATACTAATATATATTTACATAATATATATTATAAAATATATATAACCCCCACATGTCTGTCAGCTTGTCGTACTATAGGGGCTTTCATGTTGCTGTGATGCTGAACGCTATGCCACCAGCATTTCAGATACGAGCAGGGCTAACCATGGTGGACAGGTTTCAGCTGAGCTTCTAGACTAAGACGAGGGAGAAGGACCTGGCAGCCCACCTCTGAAACAATTAGCCATTGAAAACACTATGAAAAGCAGAGAAATAGTGTCAAACACGGTACCCAAAAATGAACCCCTGGGCAGGAAGTCATTCAAGAAACAATTGGGGAAGAGAAGGCATTCTCAAAATAGAGTCAACCTTAATAATGAGAATGGAGTAAAGCCCCTGGGACCTCCTTTTGCTGATGTGGCATGACTCAAAATGAGAAGAAACATAGTGGCTAAAACATTAGGCCAAAACATAAAAAGATCATGTGCATGGCATAGTGTTGGGTAGTGTTTCATTCTGTTGTGCATAAGGGTTGCTATGAGTTGGATGCAACTCGATGCCACCCAACAACAACAATATAAATAAAAGATGTAATAAAAAATATGGTCAATATTTAAATTTTTAAATGTATTACAGTAAAGACACATTGCCATTAATCCCCTTCAGAATATTCCCTCTGGCTTTGAATGCATTTGTCCCATCATTCTTACCCTTTCTGAAGCAGTTCTGGAAGTCCTCTTTTGTGTGTGTCTTGAGTTTCACTGTCCATCTTGACAATGCTCTGTGTCACATATCGCTTCTGGTATGGCAATTTATGTCAAATAAAAATATTACAAAACAGGGCATCCTGGTGCAAAGCTGTAACTTCAGCACTCGGGGGACAGAGGCAGGAGGATTGATGCAAGTTCGAGGCCAGCCTGGGTTACATAGTAAGTTGTAGGACAGCCTAGGCTACATAGTAAGATTCTGTCCTCACAATTATAGTGTGTCTTCATCTCTCATATTCACTGGATCCAATACTATGTGACTTCTGGCTCTTCCCCAAAGTCAAAATGACCATGAAAAGTAAATATTTTGAACCTATTAAGGACATCAAGGCAGCCATGGCAGCGCAACTAAGGACACTAACAAAAGCAGACTTCCAGAACTGCCTTAGAAAGTGGCAAGAATGATGAGATATGTGTGTTTGAAGCCAGGGGCAATATTTTGATGGGAATGAATGGCAATATGTCCATTAGTGTAATAAATTTTTTTTAATTTAAACATTCACCGTATCCTCATATGTTTATATTTAAATGTAGTTCAAGAAAAATTGTTATTTAAAAGGTATTTGTTAGGAATAGTTTTGGCTCTACGAATTAAAAACCCCAAATAATAATGCCTTAAGCCATACAGAGGCAAGTTTTCCCTCTTCTGTGAAATCCCACAGGTAGATGTCCATTGCAGCCTGGAACAGTGGCACTGCTCTCCAAAGTCCCCAGGGAGCCAGCTCTGCTAGCTCACTGCTCCATTACCTGAAGGACCCGGCCTTGTTTCCAGGAGTCTGCAGTGTGGTAAGAGCTTAGCTGAGAGGAAGGGCTGAAGGCTCCAGGCCCCGCAGATGAGGTGGCAGAGCAAGGGAGGAGAAGAAAGGCGGAGGGACGGCCAAGCGCAGCTAATGTCTCAGAACATCTCTCAACCCTCTCACTTACAGTAGCTTCTCCAGGAATATATTGTTATAAGTGAGTGAACAAAGTACAGGCATCTCCCCCTTAACCTTGGGGACATGTTCCAAGACCCCCCCCCCATGGATGGCTGAAACCTCAGATCACATGGAACCCTGGACACACTGTCTTTTCCCACACATACATACCCATGATACAGTTTAATTGATAAACAGGCAGAGTAAGAGATTAACAATAATAATCATAAAATAGAAAAATTATAAGAATATACTATAGTAAAACTTATGAATGGTTTATCTTTGGAATTTTCCATTTAATGTTTTTAGAACTCAGTTGACCACCGGTCACTGAAACCCCTGAAAATAAAACCCAGGATACATGGGTACTACTATAGAAGATACAAAATACCAAGATAGGGCCAGCTGGGGGGCAATACACACAGATGCACAGCAAAGGTTGAGCCAGGCATTGAGGGCAATGCGATGCACAAAGACTTCCTTTTGGCTCATTTCCGTGAAGAGATGCTATTTACCTTTCTGTCCTTCCTTCACTTACTTTGTTAGGTTTCTCTGACGCTGCCTCTTTCTATCTGTGTCTTGCAGAAAGCAGACCTTTAGTGCATGTTTACAGAACTTAACGCCAATCACACGGTGATTGGTATTTGTCTGGCTTCTTGTTTGTTTATCTATTGGGAGTGCAAAGCCTTCCACATATAGGAACTGTGGCTTCTGCTTTCTGTCACCTTCCCTTGGCCTCATCATGCAACCCATCTTGTTCATTTTCCAGCCTCCCAGGCAGCCTCTGTGCACCTTCTGCTAGCCTCCGTTCCTCCTACCTTCACCCAGCCTTGTGGTGAGTGCCCCTCAGGGCAGGCCAGCTGGATTGGGCATGGCATATCCCCTGTCTGCTCACAGACTAGGGCGCTAGCCCTCTGGATGCCCTCCCAGGGTGCTCAGCATAGACTGTCTGGGTCTTGGCTACAGTCCACCAGGATGTGACCCTTGCTCAGACAACCCATCTGCACAGTTTACCCATCTCGGCAAGCAGGAGCCAGCCCAGACCGGTTGCTAATCCTCAAACCCTTGAAATCTGTTCCAGAGCTCACGACTCCTTGTCCACAATGGACAATGGAAGCCTTGTTAAGCAGCAAGTTTGAGGGCACGAGAATTTCCAGGTGAAGATATTAGTGCAGTGACATCTGTGCAAGGGAAGCCAGGACAGACACTCTAGCCTCTAGGCCATAGATATAGTTTGGAACTTTTCAACAAGCATGAATAGCAATATCACTTCCTTTCTTTCCTAAGCGGAAACCCAAGCTTGCAAATGAGAAAGTTAGCATGGAAAATAACCAGGCTGAAGCACAGCCCTGGGCCCATAGCTCCTGATTGTTACAGAAGGTGACCTATAGGACTTTTTACATCAGACTTTCCCAGTTTTATTAAATATTGTGATGTAGGCGGAAACTTATTCACATCACTGAGCTGAACCCATTCATAACGAGTCTTGCAAAGCACAATCAAAAGTTCCCTACTTTATGCTAAATGCATGACTGATTGACAGCCATCTGGAACAAACAGAAATCTTTCGTGTGTGTCAACTTTGCTCTGCTGGTTATTGCTGTTATTGCTGTCCCCTTGTAGGGCCAAGTAGCTAATTAGACACAGTCCAGCAGCAGAATCACAGAGCAGCCTGATGGGCTTCAAACCCACCATCTGACTGTGTGAAAGTTAGATCTCCTCTCTGAGCCACCTGTAAAATGGGAATAAGGCCACTTCACTCTTTCCCATATGGAGATTTTTGCAAGAATTGAAAGAGTTCATTTATTTTTAAAAGTACCCATAGGGGAGGGAGAGATGGGGAAAGGTTGATCAGCAGGTACTAAGTAATAGGAGTCAGAAGGTCTGGAGTACTATTGCACAGTAGAGAGATATAGATAACAACAATGTAGTTAGTATATATTTTAAAAAACTAAAAGAGAGGGTTTTGAATGTTTTCAGTATAAAGAAATGAAAACTGAGAATGTAAACATGTTTAACTTATGTAACTTATACATGTAACTTATACATTATACAATGTATATATGTACTGAAACAATACACATTGCTCCATAATATGTAACATTTTTGAGCTTTTGTGTGTCGGTTTAAAAATGCCTTTAAATTAAGAAACAAAAGTGCACTGGAGAGTTACTTGGGACATCACTGGTGAACACCAGTTTTCTTGTCTTTTCTATTCTGCCTCTTTTTCCTTTTCAAAAGGCAGAGAAAAGCATATTAGAGACACAGAGAGGGGCTCTGTTCCCCTCTTGTGGTACAATCAGTTAGAGTGTATGGAATCAGGCGTTCATATTTGTGGGATTTTCTTATTTGAGTTGCTTTAAATTTTTACTGCAACTATTTTATTTTTGTGGAGTGAAATATGTTTTAAACAGCCTTCTAATAGAGATGGCACTTTCTCATGTATGAACTGTTGCGTACAGCCCAACAAGGCAGTTCATGCTCAGGTTATTGTACCTATTGTATAGATAAGTAAACTAAGACTCTGGGAGGTGAAGTCAATCAAATAATCAAGGTCATATAGCAAGTAAGCAAGAGAAAGGTAGAACTCAAGTCTCTCCACACCTCTACCCAAGCTGTTTTCCTTCCCAGCTGTGCTGACATACGAGTTCAGGGGCCAGAAGGTGGGTATGTGCCTTTGATAGATGAATTTGTGACTTTCTGCATGAGTATTAAGACATAAGTGGGCTGGGGATATAGCTCAGTGGTAGAGAACTTGTCTAACATGCACGAGACCATAGGTTCCATACTCCACACTGCAGAAACAGAAAGAAAGAAGAAAGAAAGAAAGAAAGAAAGAAAGAAAGAAAGAAAGAAAGAAAGGAAGGAAGGAAGGAAGGAAGAAGAAAAGGAAAGGAAAAGAAAAAGAAAAAGAGAAAACACATATCCTTTGGCTACAATGAGTGGAGCAAATGACAGCTACTGCAAACACCTAAGGACTTTAGGACTTTGTCTATTATACTTCCTTGGAAAACCCCAAGTTCCCATCCCCACCCTGCCTGTTTCTGTAAGCACCATCACCTGTCCTGAGGCGACTTTGTCTCAGAAGCAACTGGTGAAAAGTGGGAAGGGATGAGACAGAAGATCAGAATCAGGGCAGATGTCTTTTCTTGAGGAAGCTTTCCTGTCTCATCAAGACAGATGGCAGCTTTGAGTTCTACTTTCTTCTTCCTTTTCGTTTGTTGTGACAACTGGAGTTAAGTTTTAGGCAAATAAATATATAGGATCCTATTTTTACTCTGAGTATAGGGATAATTAAAGCAATGGGGTGTCTCACAAAATGTCTCCATCTTATGTAAGACACTTTCCCGTAAAGTGAATTTTACTTGGACTCTCTGGGTTTCTTTTTTGAGATATAATATTTATCCACTCTTGTGGGTCACGCTACGATAATTTTACACCTGTGTACACTATGTAATCATCAAGTCAGAATAATAACACTCCTTCAAAGTTCATTTGAGTTTTATTTATTTATTTATTTATTTATTTATTTGCTTGCTTGCTTGCTTTTGAGACAGGGTCTTGGTATGTAGCCCAGGCTGAACTTGAACTCTTGATCCTTCTGCCTCAGCCTCTTAGTGCTGGGATCACAGGGTGCACTTTCATTTGGGTTTTGATGGGGAGGCAGGTAGAGAACGTTAATGATCAATTTCTCCAGTAGTAACAGCTCCTAGTACCTGTAGAACCAGAGTTGGTCCCAGAGCAGTTCATAAAGCAGGCAAATTATTTTCATGCTCTTCCCATGTGTAACCCACACCTTCCTTTTGCACATCCCCTCTGGAGGCTACTATCCTGGTGGTGGTGCCTGGCTGATAAACCCCAGGCTCCTTTGGCTTTGATGCTCATTTGGCACTTGTCTACCACAACAGCCCGTATCCCAAGAACCCCCATCGAAACCTCCCTCTCCCACACTCCATTCCCTCAATATTCTCCAAGCTGGGTGATGGTATTGCTAGCATGAGACACTAATCCCTTTTGGAAAACACATTTTATTTTAACAAAGGCCCCCAAAGCTCAAATCCAGGGCCTATGGTAGGGGCCATGTTTTAGAGGAGTGGGATATTTCAGAATTCTAGCCATGCTAACCTTCTACAGCCAACTGATTGCCCATGAACAGTTGTGACAACAATGCCCAGTAATCTGACATAGAGGTCACTTCTCTTTGCCAACAGTCAAGAAAGAGCATCTTCCCATATGACTCAGGCTAAAATATCCAGGGGGAAAAATGGTGCAACTCATGAATGGCTGAGGTTTAGTGAAGCAAAAACTAAGTAGCGAAGAGCTAAGGGAAATTAAGTAAAATACTAAGAGTAAGAAAACGATATGGAAAGGTGAGTAATAAAAGGAGATCAAACGGGATTGGGCAGAAATATAGTTTGCAGAGGGAAGCATTGGACAACGAGTATCCTGTAAAATTAAGACCAAGAGGGAAATGAAATCAATGCTTTAAAAGGGTTGTTCTATGGTGTGATAAGCATACTTTGACTTGAATGGCCTATCTAGTGTTTCTAATTTACATAATGCAGTGATAGATGCTCAGCAGTGATCTAGTTAATGCTAACCTTTGAAAAGCTGTGCTAGACACTTGCACTTCCATGTCCATTGCAGCACTGTTCACAATAGCTAAGACAAGGAACCAGTCTAAATGTCCATCAGCAGATGATTGGATTAAAAACTGTGGTATATATGTTGTTGTTAGGTGCCGTCAAGTCGGTATCCGACTCATAGCGACCCTCTGTACAACAGGGGAAACACTCTTGTCAGTGCTTCTCTGCTGTTCATCGGGTTTTCAATGGCAGATTGATTTTTGGGAGGGGGTTGCCAGGTCCTTCTCCCAAACCTACAGCTTCTGGTGTTCCCAGGCAGTCTCCCATCCAAGTACTAACCAGGACTACCCTGCTTAGCTTCCGAGATCTGACAGGATCGGATGCCACAGAGCTACTGCTGCAGGCTTGTGGTATATATACACAATGGAATTTTGTTATTGTTAGGTGCTGTTGAGTCAGTGTCCAACTCATAGCAACCCTACATACAAAAGGCAAAACACTATTGATAGTGCTTCTCTGCTATCCATAGGGTTCTCAATGGCTGATTTTTTTTTGGGGGGGGGAATGGGTTGCCAGATCCTTCTCCCAAGCCTACATCACCTGGTATTCCCAGGTGGTCTCCCATCCAAGTACTAACCAGGCCCCACCTGCTCAGTTTCTGAGATCTGACAGGATTGGATGCCGCAGTGGTATGGCTGCAGGCCAAAGGAATTTTAGTCATCCATTAAAATAGAATGAAATTGACTGGGCATGGTGGTGCACACCTGTAATCTCAGTGACTTGGGAGGTGGAGGCAGAGGATCACGATAAATTTGAGGCCAGAGGCAGCCTACATAATTTAACAAGACTCTGTCTCAAGATTTAAAAAAATTATAAAAGGACCTGGGGTACAGCCCATGGTACAGCCCTTCCAAAGTATGCATGGGTTCAGCTCCAGTACCAGGAAAAAAAGAGGAAGGAGGGGGAGAAGAAAGAAAGAGAGAGAGAGAAAGAAAGAAAGAAAGAAAGAAAGAAAGAAAGAAAGAAAGAAAGAAAGAGAGAGAGAGAAAGAAAAAAAGAGGGTGGGAGAAGGGAGAGATGGAAGGAAGGAAGGAAGGAATTATGTCATTTGCAAGAAAATAAATGGAACTGGAGATCATCATATTGAACGAAATAAGCCAGACTCAAAAGACAAATACTGCATATTCTTTCTCATATGCTGTATCTAAATTTGAGGAAAAAAAAAAAAAAAGAACCTATATGTATGAAACTTGAAGGTAAAAGGAAGAGCTGGGCATTGTGATACAAACCTGTAGTCACAGCAACTGGGAAGGCTGATGCAGGAGGATCACGAGTTCAAGGCCGAAGGCAGCCTGCACAATTTAGCAAGACCCTGTCTCAGAATTTAAAAAAAAAAAAAAGGACTGAGGATTTAGTTCAATGGTAGAGCACTTGCCTAGCATGTGCAATTCAATGGTAGAGTACTTGCTTAGCATGTGCAAGGCCCTGGGTTCAACACCTAAGTATAGAAAGGAAGGAAGGAAGGAAGGATGGAATGAAGGAAGGAAGAAGAAAGAAAAAAGAAGAAAGAAAGGAAGGAAGGAAAGAAGGAAGGAAGGAATGAGAAATAAAAATGGGGAATTATCTGGAGGAGGAAATAATAGTGGGAAAGAGGAGGGAGCAACAGGGAGCATAATGAAGGGGTGAAAAAGAGCAAAGCACACAATATATAATTGTATGAAAATCCCATAATGAAACCCATTATATTGTATGCTAATTAAAATCTTTAAAAGATAAAACCAGGCAAGGTAGCATGCACCTATAATCCCAATGACTTCAGAGGCAGAGGCAGGAGAGTCCCAGGTTCAAGGCCAGAAGAAGCCTGTAGAATTTAGCAAGATTCTGAAACAAGATAAAAAATGTAAAACAGTCTGGGAGTGCAGCTCAGTAGTAGAGCACCTGCAAGGTATGTGTGAAGTCCGGGGTTCAGTCCTCAGTACCTCACCAAAAAAGAAGAAAACTAAAACAAGAAAGATTAAAGATGAAGTCATGACTGCAGAAATCAAAGAAGAAGAAGAAGGAGGGGGAGGAGAAGGAAGTGGAGGAGGAGAAGGAGGAGGACAAAGAGAGAAAAATGATTTTTGTCCTTTAAATCCAGATTTGAGGGTTTTTTGTGTTCACTTTTGCTATGTCAGTTTCTTTACTATATTGTGAGATGTTAAAAACAGATAAGAAACTTCTCTTAAATACAAGAAACAAACTTAAATACAATTGTCTGTTTTTGTTGTTGTTAGGTTTAGCGACCCTCATAGGGTTTTCAATGGCTGATTGTTTCAGGATTGCTTGGGGAATGGATTACACACCCTTCTCCCATGTTTGCGGTGCTGGGAATCGAACTCTGGACCTCAGAGACTGCAGAGTGGTGCTCTACCAACTGAGCTAAATCCCAGCTCTGAAATACAACTGTCTACAAAGAAATTAATAATTACCTTTATAGTTGAAAGGTGAAGAACATTAGCTGACTTAGTAATGTTTTTTTGGGCATTAAGAAATTTTTTTTGAGGATTTTTTTTTTCCTTTCTCATGCCCTTTTTATGATTTCTTCTGACAGATATTAAATGTTTCCTATTTCTGTCCTCCTAATGATTAAGAGATTATTGTTTTCTTGGTTTATAACATTTTAATGGATCAGGGCAGAAACCAATGAAGGCAGAAAGCTAAATTTTGCTAAGGCACATAAAGTTGAGCATGTACTGTGGTCCCTTTCTCACATGTGCTAATGAGACTTGTAGACTGTGGTGGCTGACACAGCAGGCTCTGGAGCCTGCCAGCGGGGACACCCAACAGCCAGCTGTGAGCTGAGACAGCTTAAGTGGATTACTTGATCTCTGAGGCATCACTTTTTGGTCTGTAACATGGAGATAGTAATAATGCCTACCTTTTAGAGTTGTGAATTATGTGTTTGCTGTTATTATTATTCAATCAATGATAGTTACACTCAAAAAAGCCACAAAGGTTACAGGTTATGTTCATTTGAACACTTAGGAGAAATAGCAGGTAAAAATGTGGTATTACATATACACATACAGTCATACACATATACATATGGAGCTGGCGTTTAGCTTGGTTGGTAGAGTGCCCTGCTGTGCTCTTTGAGGCCCTGGGTTTGATCCCCAGCATTGCAAAAACAGGAGAAGGACCTGGCAGCCCACTCCCAAAACAATCAGTAATTGAAAACCATATGAACAGCAGAGAAGCACTGACATAGTGCCGGACATGGCACAGTGTTGTGGAAAGTTTCATTCTGTTGTACATAGAGTCAATATGAGTTGGACAAACTCTACAGCACCTAAAAACAACAAATACATATAGATAGATAGATAGATAGATAGATAGATAGATAGATAGATAGAGATATCATAGACAGATAGATGATGATGATAAACAGAAAGAGTTTTTTGTTGTTGTTGTTTTGGCAGTGCTGGGGATAGAACCCTGGGCCTAGTACATGCTAGGCAAGTGCTCTACCACTGAGCTGTACCCCTATCTCCACGTGAATATATATTTAAATGCTCCTCATTTACTTGTAAAAAGAATCAATTTCATTTGCAAGTTACTTGCAAAAGGCCCAAACATAAAATGCTAAACAACCTGGCTGAGAGACACTTCTCATAAAGAGTAGTTTTTAAGAAGCAAAATTTTCCCTTCACTTTATGACCTTTGCTCCAAGTTTCAGCCCTGCATCGAACATTTGCCCTTTGAGGGGTGCCTGGCTTTCTTGGTTTCTTGGAAGTCTCCACTTCATGAGTCTCAGTGGGGACCACCCATGGGAGCCCAGGCATTATTTTTTTCTGCTTTGTGCCATATTTAGCATGCTTCTACTTGCACAGTATATGTTAGCTAACCAAAATGTCAACAGGAAAAAGAAAGATTTCACAATGAGAAAAGGCAGTGAGTCAGGGCTTTCTTCTCTTTCAACCAGCTCCACTGTGATTAGCTGACTATATCAGGGCCAGTCATACCAGTTGCTCAGTTAGGTGCTTTTTTGTACATCAGTATATATCAGAAAGAAATGAGTCTTTCTTTTGAAATGAGGCAGGAGGATCGCAAGTTCAAGACCAGAGGCAGTCTTTGTAATTTAGCAAGCAAGACCCTGTCTCAAAAAAAAAGTAAAAAAAAAAAAAAAAAAAAAAAAAAAAAATAAGGGCTGGGTGCAGCTCAGTAGTCCAGCACTTGCAATTTGATGCCAGAGGCAGCCTGCACAACTTAGTAAGACCTTGTCTCAAAACAGAAAGTAGCCCGGCAAGGTGGCACATGCCTGTAATCCCAGCGGCCTCAGGAGGCAGAGGCAGGAGGATCGCAAGTTCAAGACCAGTAGCAGTCTGAGTAATTTAGCAAGACCCTGTCTCAAAAAGTTAAAAAATGGGCTGGGGGAGCAGCTCAGTGGTCCAGCACTTGCAGAGCATGCAGGCGCGAGGCCCTGTGTTCAACCCCAGTACTGAAAAAAAAAAGTAAAAGATGGGCTGGGTGGTAGAGCACTTGCAAAGCATGCAAGAGACCCTGAGTTCAACTTCCCAGTAGCGAAAACAGAAAAGAGAAAGAATAGTTACACCATTTTACCTTTAATTAAATTGTATAGTTTCTATCCTGTTCTCTTATGTTCTTTACTGCTGCCTCCTTTTGAAGGAGCTCCCACAAATTCAGTTCCCATTTCTTTTTAAGTAGATGTATTGATTACCCTTTTGAGAAATGTGGATGAAAAATTCTCTGTGACTTCTGTAACTACTATTTCAGTCTCTTTAAAAGGTTTCAACCCAACTCTCCTAAAACATGTGATCCAAGGTGAGATAAGCCAACTTTGTTTTCTCCTCTCAAGAATACACCCTGTTCGGAACATACACACCTGCGCATCTCCTTGCTCTATGCTTTCCCTGCCACTTTCGTTGACCTCTTGGATTTTTCAAATAGTAAATCATAGCCACTAACTCTAACAGGGGCTGAGGTTTAGCTCAGTTGGTAGAGTGCTGCCCTGTGCTCTCTGAGGCCCTGGGTTCAATCTCCAGGACTGCAAACAGGGGAAAAGGACCTGGCAATCCACTCCCAAAGCAATCCTAAAACTATCAGCCATTAAAAATCCTATCAATAGCAGAGAAGCCCTAACATAGTGCTAGGCATGGCACAGTGTTGGGGAGTGTTCATTTCTATTGTACATAGGGTCACTATTAGTCAGACCCAACTGGACGGCATCTAATAACAACTACCCAATGCCCCGCATGTGTGTGTCCTTCTACAACCAACATGATTTGTAATGCTAAGTTTAAAAGAAAT
This sequence comes from Pedetes capensis, assembly GCA_007922755.1. Classification (NCBI taxonomy): domain Eukaryota; kingdom Metazoa; phylum Chordata; class Mammalia; order Rodentia; family Pedetidae; genus Pedetes; species Pedetes capensis. Next base: position 23,056 of record VMDO01014437.1, on the reverse strand, counting down.
ATCATTACTGTTTATTGATTTGCCTGGCTTTTTTTTTTTGCCTTCTCTAAATGAAATGAGACAGGAAAACATTTAATTAGAAGTGCATACAATTTGGAAGATATAGCGCCATTAGTAGTCATTGCAAATTAAATGATGCATATGTGGGAAAGGTTCAGATGTAGGTCACTGCAGGTAACAGTGTTGCCATATTACTGAAAATGTGAGTATAAACCTGGGTGGTGCACTGTAATCCCAGGAACTCAGGAGGTGCGGGCAAGAGGATCACAAGTTCAAGACCAGAGCCAGTCTGTGTAATTTTGTGAAACCCTACCTTAAAATAAAAAGTAAAAAAATGGGCTAGGGGTGCAGCTCAGTGGTAGAGCACTTGCAAAGCACGCAAGCATGAGGCCCTGGGCTCAACACTCAAGTACCACAAAAAAGAAAAAGGAAAGGAAGAAAGGAAAGAAAGGAAGGAAGAAGGAAGAAAAAGGAAAGAAAGAAAATGTGAGTATGAAAGGAATTTTTGAAAGTGCAAGTTAATTTTTTTAAATCTATTTTGACTCTTTTTGTAAAAGAAAGAATCCTTCTGACATGAAGTAATAAGCTATTGGTTTATCCTCTTTAATCAGCATAGATTTTAGCCTAGAACTGAAACTGCAGTGAGACTTTTAGAACTTTGGTTATTGAACTGACAAATGTTTCTAGGTCACCTACCAAGTACCAGGCGGTATGCTATATGGTTAGCATACACTGGTGAACAAAGGAGACACGATCCTCCTGTGTTGAAGTATGCAAATTTTAAGCCAAGGGCAGTGGCACACTCCTATAATACTAGTGGTAATACTAGTGACTTGAAGGCTGAGGCAGGAGGATCATGAGTTTGAGGCCAGAGGCAGCCTGTGTAACTTAACAAAACCCTGTCTCAAAACAAAAAAATATTAAAAGGGAGCTGGGGGTACAGCTCAGTGGTAGAGCACTTGCAAAGTATTCATGAGGTCCTGAGTTCAGCCCTCTGGTATCGTGGGGAGAAAAAGAAAAACAAAAACAAAAACATATGAATATCTGGCTCTCTGAGGAGTGGCTACACAAGTGGAGGCCAGAAGGCTGGCAATTAACAAGAATAGCAAGAGCTGGGAAGAGCAGTGAGGTGTTACTTGAATGTTCTTCAAGTTCAGGGGCAAGATTCTGTGCATGCAGGGACAGAGTAAGGCAGGAGGGCTTTGTGTTAGGTCCGGTTTGCCTGGCTTACACAGGAAAGAGGGTGGAGCTGGGAGGTAGACAGTTTGACTCAGTCTAGTTCTCTTGCTTTTTACAAAGATGTTTCCTGTGATGGTGTATTTGAAATATGGTTCTATTTCCTTGGGAATTCATAGGTTTATGGGAAAAAGATGATTAATATCTGTATTTCTTCCCTTATGAAATTCAGGGGCCAGAGGATACGAGAGAATTAGGGGAAAGGAGATAGTCATGAAAGCACATTTTAAAACAATAGCAATTAATAATAATGACAACTGGCTGTGGAGATGCTAAGGGGTTTATATTATTGTCTCATTTGCCCTTGTAACAAGCCTATGAATCGGTGTGCCAATTAAAGATGCACTCAACTGCAAGTCATAGGAAACTTCAAAGACAGTAGCTTAAATAGATGGGGAATGGGAGTATTTTTCACCACGCTGTTCCAAGGCACATGGTTCAGGGCCAGGAGAGCTGCTCAATGAATCTTCCAAGGTGCTGTTAGGTGCCCTCGAGTCCGTATCTGACTCATAGAGACCATCATAGGGTTTTCAATGGCTGCCTGTTTCGGGATTGCCTTGGGAGTGGATTGCCAGGTCCTTCTCCCATTTTTGCAGTGCTGGGAATTGAACTCTGGACCTCAGAGACTGCAGCACAGCGCTCTACCAACTGAGCTAAATCCCAGCCCTCCAAGGTGCTAGGGTCCCTGTATTTCAGCTCCATCAACCTGAGGATTCTGGTTTTCATTTTCTGCTTGTTCCTTCAGTGTCACAAAATAGCTGCTATGGTTCTAGCCATTAAATATGTGTTGCAGGCAGGATAAACACACAGAAGAGAAGTATTTATGTCTTACTGGTTGAAACAATGCCTCGTTGCTAATTCTAGCTGCAAGAGAAACTGGAACACAGCGTTCTATTTTGTGTAGCCTATGGTAGTTGTAGACAAAAGAAAAGGTGATTAGAAATGAAGAACAAATTTTCCAATCAATAGTATCTGCCAATACTGGGATTGTCTTACCTGAATAAACCTCTGATAAACCAGTCACAGTGACGCACACCTATAATCCCAGTGACTCAGGAGGCTGAGAAAGGATGATTGCAAGTTTGAAGCCAGAAGCAGCCTATGTAACTTACCAAGACTCTGTCTCATGATAAAAGAGTAAACAGTGGGCTGAAGGGGTAGCTCAGTGGTACAGCACTCGCAAAGCAAGTGTGAGGGTGTGGGTTCAATCCCTCAATACTGCAGGGAAAATAAAAAAATTCAAACAAGAAAACTGAGTTTTAAAGAAATCACCATGAAGGTACAAAGTCACAACAAATAAGGAGTGGATCTCTTGGATTTAACCACTGTGTGTACTGCTTGTGTTAACAGGTAACCCTTCTATTCCCCATGATGTTACAGAAATATAAAGAGGGTTTGTGGCAGCAGGAAAAAGGGCCTAGGTGTTCATCATTATCAATTATTGTCATTATTACCAAAATGTCTAAATAACAGGGCTGCAAGTAACTAAAGGACTGGGATTTAGCTCAGTGGGTAGAGCGCTGCACTGCAGTCTCTGAGGCCCTGAGTTCAATTCCCAGCACCGCAAAAAATGGGAGAAGGGCCTGGCAATCCACTCCCAAGGCAATCCCGAAACAGTTAGCCATTGAAAACCCTACGAGGGTCGCTTTGAGTCAGATACCGACTCCACGGCACTTAACAACAACAACAACAAGTAACTAAAGGACACGCTTTGGTCTTTGAGGGAGTTACAAATGAGTTGGCTAAACCCAGTATGCACATAAAAAAGATAAATGGCCATGCAGATTAGCATAGGTTTGTTACTAAGTAAATGATTTCAGCACTGTATGTCCCAGAAGTTCCAAAATTGGAGACTTTTGATTGGCATTATAGGATGTTTTAACCATTAAGAAATGTATATTTTAGATAATTTAAGAACTCATTTCATAGAGGAGGCATCAGAGGTCTTGAAAGATAAAGCTAATTGCCCAGCTAGTGGCTGATCAGAAATTAGAAATCAGAGACAGCAAATCTTAATCCATTGCCTTTTCCTTATGGCACAATGATAACACGGACCAAACTGTCCAAGGAAGACTCCTGAAAGAGACAGACTTTAAACTGAGCCTTGAAAGGCAAGCAAGACTTCAACAATAGGAGAGAAGTAGGGCATTTCAAGTAGAAAGAACTGAGTTGATCCATCTTTGCTCTTATGGTCATATTCACCCTCTTAGGCATCGAGTCCTTATTGAACTTCTCCAACGTGTTAGACACAGGGCGAGACACTCTGCAGGCTGCTATAACCCATTCGCCACGAGGCAAGCAGTCAAGGGTCTAATAATCTAAAAGGGAGATTGGATTTCCTATAAAGAACCTCAATGCAGGGCCTTCTGGGATGTACAAAAAAATTGCTTCTCCATTCAGCAAAATAAAAGGGAAAATTACATTTAGTTGACAAGATTAGGGAGACTTTGTAGGAGAGGCAGTACCTGCATAGAACCTGGGTGAATAAGTAGAACCGAGGGAACAGGAGAACACTCCAGGTGGGAGCAGAGGGAGCAGGGTTGGGTGGGAGGTCTGGGAGTATGTCCAGTTAACAGACAGGACCAGAGGATGGATGATAAAGTGGTGAAGCTCAGGGGGAGTGGTGTGTATCCCCAAACCAATCCCTCAAGGTCCACTGGTCTAGCTGAGGAGAGATCCCAGGTGACGTTGCTGTTGCAAATGCCCCTGGTGTGCTGGATTTTCTCACAAAACTAGCCTAGCAGCTGGACAAGGTGGTGCATGCCTGTAATCCCAGCATATGGGAGGCTGAGGCAGGAGGATCGTGAGTTCAAGGTAAACCTGGGCTGCATTGTTGTTAAGTGCTGTGGAGTTGGGTCTGACTCATATCGACCCTCATAGGGTTTTCAATGGCTATTTCAGAATTGTCTTGGGAGTGGACTGCCATATCCCTCACCATTTTTGCAGTGCTGGAGATTGAACCCAGGTCTTCAGAAAGTGTGGAGCAGCACTCTACCAACTGAGCTAAACCTCAGCACCCTACATCTTTAAAAAATCAAAAATAAGAAACACCCAAATAAAAACTAGCCCCAGACATTCAAAGCCCTGAACACTGATACCTATTGCAATTTTAAGTTTGGGAAGAGTTGGCTCCTAACAACTAAAGTGCTTATTGCAAACACCCTTCAGGTCTCACTTTGTAAGAATTAAATGAAAACTAAGTGTTAGCAAACATTATTATGAGGTTTCACCAAGAACAACTCAGAGATGAATTGATAAGCCTCTCTGAAGTGAGGGTCTATCTGCTCAAAAAACTTTTATCTCCAAAACAAAAACAAGACCAATATGTTTTCCTGTAGGAGCCTAAAAATGGAAGAGGTAAAGAGCTGTCAGCCCATTGGGAAAAGCTTTTCAGGCCTGCACACAATCTTCTAGATCAGGACCTAAATTTAGACTCAGCTCTGCAAATAAGACTACAGACTGCTGTTCTTGCAAATTGCAAGTTCCCCGGTTTGAGCTTCTGTTAGTATCTTATAAGATCATTCAAAGGCCTCCATCCCAGGCACATCTGCTTCCAGACATAGATAAATAGAGCTGTTTTCTGGCAAGAGATCACAGGAAAATTCCAGAAAAAGAATCTTCAAAAACTGAAGAGCCATAAAATTTAGAAAGGAAGGTGGTGATATGGTGATAAGGCCAGCCTTGGGGAAGATTTCCTCCCGGATGCTCCTGCCTTCCCCCCAAACCGTTTCTCCTCCCTGGGGCAGTGCGTCATTAGAGCTACCTCCTGACTGCCTGCAGAGGCCTGGGCTGCTTTCTTATCATTTTCCTCCTTGCCACTCCTCTGCTTGTACTTTTCCTTTATCTTTTCCTTTCTAGGCTAAAACAGAAAGTCTCAGTATCCTGTGAGTTGTGTTTTGGAGGGGAGATCCAAGTGGCTGTAGGATGTGTTGGCTGAGTTCAGAGGGTGGGGCTAGCAGACATTCTAAAAAGGGCACATTTGAGAATCACTACTCTGGTTGTCCACATTGCTTCTTTCTGGGCTCTTTGGGACAAGTGCTGCGTCCTTCTCTACCCAGAAGGTAATACTCCCAGAGCGGGCCACACCTGGCCTCCAATGCAGTCTCTTTCCTCCTAGAAGTTTGTGGAGGCTACACAGCAACCAACTAGCTCCACAGTTAGCTAATTAATTAATAACGACAAGGCACTCTAAAATGACTGCACATTTATTTAATAAATCCTGGGGATAAGTACTTCATGACAGAAGAATCTCTTAGCAAGAATACTAATACTAATACTCTAACACTAATACTCTAAGGGATGGGGTTTAGCTCAGTTGGTAGAGTGCCTGCTCTGTTCTCTCTAAAGAACAGGGTTCGGTCCCCAGTACTGCAAAAATGGGAGAAGATATGGCAGTCCACCCCTGAAATAATCCTGAAACAATGAGCCATTAAAAACCCTATGAGGGCAAGGCGGAACCAGCTCAATGGCACCTAACAAAAACGTCAATACTCTAAAGTCATCTGCAAAGTCATTAGCTCCCCTCTAAATTTTTCTTTTCTTTTTCTTCCTTTATTAGCACAGAGTCATACAGCATTGGCTTTTTCTATCATGCATCCTTGACATCACTTTGGCAACACTTTCATCAACCCACAAAATTTATGGAGCCTTACAGCTAATATGTAGTAAAACTCTGCTGCTTATTTGAGTTATATTCCCCTATTTTTTTCAATGTACTCATAAAGTTGTACTGTTTACATTGAGATCAACCACTCCTCCTTCATCCTTCCACATTGATCCTGTTCCCCATCCCATCTTCTCCAATCTTCACTTCACTCTGCTGGTTCTCTCCTTCCTTCTTTCTTACTCTTTATATTGTCCCTTCTATTCTAAGTTTAATTGTGCATTTTTTATATATCAACTTATGTGTCGGATTTTTTCTTCCTTTAAGTAAGATTCAGTTCCCACATATGAGTGAGAACATATGGTATTTCTCTTTTCAAACTTGTATTCATTCACTTAAGATGATATTCTCCAGTTCCATCTATTTTGCTGCAAAGTAATTTTTTTGCTGAGTAATATTCCACTGTGTATATGTACCATAGTTTTTTTATCCATTCTTCTGTTGATGGGCATCTTGGTTGGTTCCATATCCTTGCTATTGTCAAGAATGCTGCATTCAGTATGGAGATGCAGGTGTCTCTGTGGTATGATGACTTGTCTCCCTTTGGGTATATTCCCAGTAATGATATAGCTGGGATATATGGCAGTTCTATTTTATAGTTTTCTGAGGTATCTCCGTATTGTTTTCCAAAGTGGTTGAACCAATTTACAGTCCCACCAACAGTATAAGAGGGCTCCTTTTCCTCCAGAACCTTGCTAGCATTTGTTATTTGTTTTGTTGATCTTTGCCATTCTTATTGGAGTTAGGTGGAATCTCAGAGTTGCTTTGATTTGCATTTCCCTAATGGCTAGGCATAGTGAGCATTTTTTTTCATGTGTTTCATGGCCTTACAAATTTCTTCGCTTGAGAACTGTCTGTTCACTTTCTTTGCCTACCTGTGTATTGGATTATTTGTTGTCTTGGGAATTGCTTTCTTGAATTCTTTGAAAATTCTACAAATTTGTCAGATGTGTGGGATGTGAAGATGTTCTCCTATTCAGTCCCCCTCAATTTTTCTAACATTAAAAGAAACTTGTATAACATTAATAAGCCGTATAGAGAAATACAAAAGAGAGAGGATAAAAGAAACACTTTGTGTGACCAAGAAAATGAATGCAGTTAGCAGAGCTTTCTTGAGAGAGAAAACAAGGAGGGCTGAGAAAAGGAAAAGAGGATGGTCAGAGATGAAGGGAAGCCAGCGTTGCTTTCTGATGTGCAGAGGGCTACCCTTGGTAGGAGCCATCATGTAGAAAATTAAGGGGACATGAGGAAGAAAAGAGCCCTCACCCCAGGATCTGGTTTAAGTCTCTCTGGGTGAGAGTCAGGAATTTCAACACAACTACCAAAAAACCCCAAAAAACAGAAACAAAAACAAAAACAAAAAAAACACTGTAAAGATTACCTAGGTAGAGACATTATTTTGAGAGCTATTTCAAATGAAAATGTTAAAACAGCAATAAGCTATGCTTAGTGTCAAAAAATATGTGCTCGTTGAGTAATCCTGTGCTTCTCTAGGAATCTCACAAACAAAATTATGGACTGTTTACATCCTTTCCCCACCCCAAAAAAATCTTTATAGTCTTTTATTGGAGCAAGATTCCTGCCCAGTATACAATGGTGTATTTGCTAAACAGAGACCTATGCCAAAATTACATACTAACCCCCTAGATAAGTTTTTGCCTTCCCCCACTCTCATACTGGGGGGTGGGGGGTGAACCCAGGACTTTGTGCATGGTTTACAAGTGTTCTACTACTGGACTGCACCTCAAGCCCATTTTCTCACTTTTTGTCTTGAGACAGGGTCTTGCTAAGTTATGCATCTGGCCTCAAACCTGAGATCCTCCTGCTTCAGCCTCCAGAGTTGCTGCAATTTCAAGCATGAGTCACCATGCACTTGGCTCTACTTTGCCTATTGACAGAATAGTTCCATTTGTAAACTTTTATCCATCAAAGAGTTTTGAATTTGGTCAGGCTGTCTAATAATTCACCTCTGAAAAGGTAGCATTTAATCTCCACTATATTTTACAGCACTAAAAAGCTTAGGCATTAGGTAGCTTCTCCAAATATTCTCTGCAAGACAGCCAAATTCTTCATCCCGCCTGGATTCACAGTCGTAATTTTTTTTTCCTTTACTTTTTGAGACAGGGTCTCACTAAATTATGCAAACTGCCTCTGGTCTTGAACTTGCGATCCTCCCACCTCCGCCTCCTGAGCCTCTGGGATTATAGGTGTGTGCCACCACGACCAGCCACAGTCAGATGTTTGAGAGCTTTATGCTAGATCCCTGGAACTTGTTGTTGTTATTAGGTGCCTTTGAGTCATGTCCAACTCATAGCACCCCACACAGGGTTTTCAATGGCTGACTATTTCGAGATTGCCTCAGGAGTGGATTGCCATGTCCTTGTCCCATTTTTGCAGTGCTGGGAATCGAACTCAGAACCTCAGAGACTGCAGAACAGCACTCTACCAACTGAGCTAAATCCCAGCCACCTTGGAATTTAGAGATTTTAAAAAATGTATTTCTAACTACCAACATGGACCTCTTACTGTGAGAGCTCATCTTCTTGGCTGCACATTGTAGTGCCAATAAAGACATGCCAGCAGCTGTCTCGTGTACAATTTGGCATTAGACCACAGGTTTGTGTGGTGGTGGCAGCAGGGGCTATGAATCTAGACAAATATAAAGGCCCATTGTTTTAAAGCCAGTTTGAGATCAAAATCAAGGGTACAACTCAGAACTCAGTTTTGAATTTGTGGTATCCCAAATGACATGGGTGTTTTCAGAAGCCAGTGGCAGCAAATTGTACCCATATTTCTCAGTTATAGAGATATTAAGCATTAATTCAAATCCCTTTACTCAATCCACATAGCCCTAACATCCTGTAAAGTGCATCATCAAAAAATAATGAAGTTAGGAAGACAAAGTTTGACAGTGGTGTTCCATCTTACTAGCACTCTTTTCTCATCTATAAAACCTACACAAATGTACCTCCTGGTCTACCCTATAGTTTCATTTTACTAAAAAGAAGTGCCTTAGGTAGAAAGTGTATCAAAATATTTTTGCTTGAGCCAGGCGCGGTGGTGAACGCCTGTAATCCCAGCGTCTCCGGAGGTGGAGACCAGAGGCAGTCTGCGTTAGAGAAACCCTGTCTTGAAACGTAAAAAAATGGGCTGAGAGTGCAGCTCAGTGGTCCAGCACTTGCAGAGCATGCAAGCACGAGGCCCTGGGTCCAACCCCCAGTACCAAAAATGTGTGTGTGTGTGTGTGTGTGTGTGTGTGTGTGTGTGTGTGTGTGTGTGTATTTCTACTTAATCTTTTGAATCCTCTAAACAGTGGAACTTCTTCTTTCAACCTGTTTTGACCCATGTTCCCCCCTCCCTTTTTTTTGGTATTTCCCTCTCATCCCTAAATCTTAATAATGTACCTTGTAAAGCCATGTTGCAATTTCATTTACAAAAGAGGAAATTCTTTAAGATAGAAAGAACAGGTAAACTAGCTCCAAATCCTATAAGTAGCTATGGTTAAGCTACTGTGATGTCCTCTCTCTTGAGAAGCCCATATCCCTACCTTGGGCATGTACTATGACTCTTTCTTAAGCATTTCTTTTTTGTGCCGGGCGCAGTGGCGCGCCTCTGTAATCCTAGTGTTGGGAGGCGGAGGTGGGAGGATCGCAAGTTCAAGACCAGAGTCAGCCTGCGTAATTTAGCGAGACCCTGTCTCAAAAAAGTAAAAAAAAAAAAAAAAAGGGGGGGGGGCTGGGGCACAGCGCAGTGGTCCAGCACTTGCAAAGCATGCAGGTGCAAGGCCCTGGGTTCAACTTCTAGTAACACACACACACACACACACACACACACACACACACACACACACACACAAAGCATTTCTTTTTTTCCAAATTCCCATCCTTAGATCTAAAGCTTGTGTTGTCTCCTATCCCTAATTAATAAACTCACTAACTTTGTCTCACTTTGACTTGTTCTGAAATTCTTTTCTGTGATGGAGCCAAGGACCTGGTCTTACCTGAGTAGAGGTCCCTGGAGTAGGGGACTTCTCAGGCTACGGGGCTGCACTGCTGGGCTGTCCCCACCCCATCTGCCTGCCACTGAGAGAACCATGTCCAAAACCTGAGGAGGAAGAAAGGAGGGGTTTTGAGGTTTGTTTTGAAGAGTATAAAGAGACCAGACGTCCTCTGGCAACACATTCTTAAGAACAATTTGCAATAGTCCAGACATTCCATTCAAATTAGTGGCGGCTTTTGAAGAAAAAAAAAAAAAATTAAGGCAGTGGCTGCTGAGACAAGCAATCTGGAAGGACAGGAAAGTTAATATTCACATATCAAAGTTTTCCAGGCTGGTCTCAGAATCATGGCTACACAGCACTTGGATTCCTAAAGAAATCAAACACACCATTGGCAGATTCCTTCTAAGGTGAGTGCCTTTTGAAGGCTCTCCTCTCCTCTTAACTTCTAAAATTATTATTACTATCATCGTTATAATTTAAATGCAAGCTGATAAAAGTTTAGTGCTACAAAGGAACAGAAAAATCTTAGAGTGCTTGTCATGAGCAAGCTTTGGTCTCTGTTCATGAGTCTTTAGTAGAGGAGCCAAATTTTATCTATATCACCAAATGATTTGATTTGTTTGAAAATATTTTGTATCTTTCCAATCATTTTACCAGTGATCTGTTTATTCGATGAATTCTTCTTTAACACATGGAATACTGCTGACAGTGCCAGTTGTCTTGAGCAAGCTATGCAAGAATCATAGATGGACACATCTGTGTCTTCACAATGCCAGAATTTATTGAATAACAATAAATTCATAAACTATTATAAATTTCATTGGCCTTAATTTACCAGATGGGGCTAGGGTTTAGCTCAGTTCATAGAGTGATGCTCTGTGCAGTCTGAAGCCCTAGGTTTGACCCCCCAGGACTGCAAAAATAAGAGAAGAACCTGGCAACCCACTCCAAAAACAATCCCCCAAAAAATCACATTGAGAATCCTATGAATAGCAGAGAAGCACTGACATAGATCTGGGCATGGCACAGTGTCAGGGAGTTTCATTCTACTGTACATGGGGTCACTATGAGTTGAACTCGACTCAACATCACCTAGCAACAGCAACAATTCACCAGGTACTCATTATTTCACTTGGTATGCATGGCTATTGTCAAACAAAGGTTCTTTTATTTTAATCCTAATTACTAATATTAGCTCTGAGATCAGGCACTGTACTTCCTACAATGATGTAAATATATGGGTGACAGAATGGTTAGAAAAGGGCAAAAGAGACCGCAGGATTCAGAAGGGCTGTGCTGAAGGCACAGGTAGACAACTCATGCAAGTGCAAGGAGAAGTCTCTGTCGGGCACCAGATAAGTTTTCAAAGTGCAGGCACAGGGCTGTTCAGGGTGCAGAGTCTTCAAATGCAGGTCTGAGTGGCATGCAGTTTTGAGTGTCAGTTTGAAGTCAGCTGTGTGTCACAGGCAAGAGAAACTGTGTTTGAGCTAGAACCCACGGACAGAAGCAGAAGTCCTTTGCTGTGGCAATTTTCCTGGGTGAGGCTTGTGACAAGTGACTGGGTGACAGGTCAGTTCCCTGCTGTGTCTCAGCCTTGAGGTGCTCCTCCTTCTATAGTCCCAGATGAGGAGGTTATACCTGGTATGATTGATAGGCCTGGTTTATCTAGTATGGCTATGCTATGCCCATGCATCCATGTGGGGTTTTGTTGGTTTGGGTGGGGTTGGTTTGGTTCTGGTGGGTTGAACCCAGGGCTTTATTCATACTTGGCAAGCAACTCTACCTCTGAGCTGCCCTCTTAGCCCCTCTTTTTTTTTTTTTTTTTTTTTTTGAGACAAGATCTCACTAAGTTATGTAGACTGCCTCTGGCCTTGAACTCAAGGTCCTCCTGCCTCTGCCTCTGGAGTCACTGGTATTACAGATATGCATCATGGCACCTGGCCACATCCATGTGTTTCTGATTTAATTTGATAAGTTTGTAGGTGGCAATATTTTATTTGTGTAAGTAAGTTTTTATCAGCCTGTGCCTCATGATTTGTGCTGGATGGATGGTGGTTATTTACTGGCACAAACAAGGTGCAGAGTCATTCTGCCTGAGCATTTGCATTCAAAATGGAGTATCATAGGATGGAGTTACTCAGGACAAGGCATGGCCTGAAAGCTACTGTTCCATACAGTATGGAGTAACTTAAGAGCAGGGCACAGCCTGATCTCCACAGTATGGATGATCAAATCTTTCTCATACAGCCTTGACAGAAGTCATTTCTCAAAACTACCCAGTTGAAAACTACAGAGGACAGTGGGCAGTCCAGTAGTACAACAGAACAGTGATTTTTCAGAGGGATTCCAGCTCCAAGATGACATCAAGTGACATTAGGCAGGTCTCCCATAGATAACCAGTCAACTGGCTAGAGCCATAGTCCTAACTGCTGGTGATGGAATGATTGGCCCCAAACCTCATGAACTGCCAGGACCTGAGGGATTCAAGCAGACAGACAACAATCCAGAGGGGATTTCAGCTCCAGCAGCGGTTCAGACACACAGGTCCCTAAGCTCTCTAATTTTATGAGCTGGTGGCCCATGACCAGTGAAAATAAGAAAGACCATGGGAGGACTGAAAGAGCTGTTCCCAGGCCTAAGAATTATAACTACTGTTTTTAAAGAAAGCAAACAACCCAAGCATGGTGAGCACAGCTGTAATCCAAGCACATGGGAGGCTGAGGCAGGAGGATGGTGAGTTTGAGGCCAGCCTGCACTACATAGCAAGATCTTATCTCAAAATAAGTAAATTAAATAAATAAAAAGAAAGCAAACAGGGCTAGAGCTGAATCTCAGTGGTAATGCATTCGTCTATTATACATGATGCCCTGGGCTCAACATGGAAAAAAAATATTCAAACGAAACTACATGAAACGAGTTGGAGACATATGTATTATGAGTAACTTATTAGAAAAGCTTTCATGCTTCAGCTATTTCTTTTTTGCCTTTCTGATCCATTTTACATAACTATTTTTTCCTTATTGCGTAAGGGGCCTCGTTAAAAACAAACTGTGTAATGCCCTGTTGAAAAGAAGCTGTTTCTAGCCCAGGCGGGTTGGCATATGCCTGTTATCCCAGTTACTCAGGAGGCAGAGGCAGGAGGATCGCAAGTTTGAGAGTAGGGGCAGACTGCATAACTTAGTGAGACCCTGTCTCAAAATGGAAAAGTAAAAATGGACTGGGAGTGGGTTTCTGTGGTAGAGCGCTTGCAAAAGCAAGCATGAGGCACTGGGTTCAACTCCTTAGTACTGAAAAAAAAAAATGTCAGTTCTTTGCAGCATATTAGGGAAGTTCTAAGACATATTGAATTTGTCTTATACATGATGAAAGGAAACTTTACAAAGCTCATGTTGTTGTTGTTGTTAGGTACTGTCGAGTCAGCATCTGACTCATAGTGACCCTATGTACAACAGATGAAACACTATTGTGGTTCTTCTCTGTTATTCGTAGGGTTTTCAATGGCTGATTGTTTTTTGGGAGTGGGTTACCAGTTCTTTCTCCCAAGCCTACAGCACCTGGTATTCCCAAGTGGTCTCCCATCCAAGTACTAACCAGGCCCTACCCTGCTTAGCTTCCAAGATCTGACGGGATGGGACACCACAATGGTACCGCTACAGGCACAAAGCTTATAGGAGCATAATAATATTTTTAAAATACAGAGCTGTATTTATTAATTCACTTTCCTCTCTCTTTCATTTATTTTAATTTTATTGAAAAATAAAGATACACAGAAACACTTATTTATCCACCACAAGGGCCAAGAAATAGCACATGGCCCATCCCCAGACATTGTATCCACCCATCTCTGGTTACACCGACCTCCCTTTTCTCAGTCAATCCTTCCTTGAAATTTCTGTAACTCATTTCCTTGCTTTTCTTTATAGTTTTTATGACCTTTGCTTTTATCCTTACACAATATATCACTTAGAATAATGAAAATGAAGCTTTAATCTTTTGATGCTTCTTTGCTTGAGATTTTATTTTTGAGATCCATCCCCACTGATGCATAAGAGCAGTATTCCATTGTATGATAACACTACAATTTAATGATCAACTCTGCCTGTGGAAGACATTTGAATTGTTTCTTGCTCTTTGCAATTATGAGCAATGCTACTATATTCTTATATGTGTCTTTGAGTGCACTTGGGCAAGAATTTCCTGAGGACATGTATCTAACACTGACATTGCTGCTTCTTGCACATATATGTACCGTCAACTTTCTAGGTAATACCAAACTGTTTTCTAAAGTTACTACAAAGTGACTCAGAACAAACAGTATGTCTGAATTCTGTTTGGTCACTCCACAATCTTGGCATTGAACAATGTTTTACATTTTAGCCACAATGATGGGTGTGTAGTAGTATCTCGTTGTAGTTTTAATTTGCATTTTCTTTTTTTTCTTTTTTCCAATACTGGCAGGTTGAACCTAGGGCCTCACACATGATAGGCAAGTGCTCTACCTCTGAGGCAACTCCTGGCCCCTTTGTTTTGTGTTGTTCTTTTTATAATCTTTCAAAAAGAAATTTTAATTTGTATATACTCACATTTGCCTGCAGCCGTATCCCTGTGGCATCAATCCCTGTGGCATCCGATCCCGTCAGATCTCGGAAGCTAAGCAGGGTAGGGCCTGGTTAGCACTTGGATGGGAGACCACCTGGGAACACCAGCTGCTGTAGGCTTGGGAGAAGGACCCGGCAACTCACTCCCAAAAATCAATCCGCCATTGAAAACCCTGTGAACAGCAGAGAAGCACTGACAATAGTGTTTTGCCTGTTGTACGTAGGGTCTCTATGAGTTGGATACCGACTCTACGGCACTTAACAACGTAATTACATTTAACCAATATTTTCCTTTTTTCCTTTTATTTTTTTTTTTGGGGGGGGGTACTCAAGGGCTTGAACCCAGAGCTAACATCTTTTGCGAGTGCTCTACCACTGGGCTGCAGTCCCAGCTCACTTTTTTTTTTACATTTTATTTTGAGCCAGGTCTCACTAAGTTATGCAGACTGCTACTGGCCTTGAATTTGAGATGCTCCTGCCTCTGCCTCGAGAGTCCCTGGGATTACAGCCACAGGTGTGCACTGCCACACCTGGGTTAAACCAGTATTTTTTTTTCTTCTATCTAGTGCTTTCTGCATCTTGCTTAAGAAATCCTTCCCTACCTAAGATTTGTTAATATATTCTATACTGTCCTCTAAAAGTTTTTCATCACATACTACTGAATCTAAATTGCCATTGTAAGAAACATCACAATTTCAGAAACTAAATTGTGAAAAAAAAAGTATCTTTAAAATGATGATAACAGCATTGTTTTCCTCCTTTAATTTTTTGATCTTTGATCCAACCAAAGCTGATTTTGAGTTATGGTATAGAGTGGAGTCCCAATTAATTTTTCCCATATTGGATAAGCAACTGCCTCCTCACTATGTCTTGAGAAGTCCAGGGCTAAGGATGTAGCTCAGTGGCAGTGCTTGTCGAGCATGTGCAAAGCTCTGAGTTCAGTCCTCAGACTCACACACACACACACAAAAATTGTACCTTTTCCACAGTGATCTGAATTGCTACCTCTGCCATACATCAAGAGTCGGTATATGCTAAACTTGTTTCTGAGCCTACTATTGTGTTTTTTAAATTTTTAAGTAATTATTTTATAATTGACAAACAAAATTATATATATTTATGATGTAAAATTTGATGTTTCGTTATACATATACATTGTGGAATTATTAAGTCAAACTAATTAACATATCCACACATACAGTTTTTTTTTGTAATGAGAATTTCCATTTTGTTTGATTGGTCTTTGTTTATCCCTATACAAATACTACCCTGTCTTTGTATTATAGGCTTAATATATAGAAGGGTGGGCTGGGATTTAGCTCAGTAAGTAGAGAGCTTGCTCTGTGTGCTCTGAGACCCTAGATTGGGTTGTCAGCACCACAAAAATGGGAGAAGGACCTGGCAGCCACCTTCTGGAACAATCTCGAAACACTCAACCATCTAAATACCTTATGAATAGCAGAGAAGCACTTACATAGTGCTGGGCATGGTATAGTGTCGAGTGTTTCATTTTGTTATACACAGGGTTGCTATGAGTTGGACCCGAATGGATGATGGCTCCTAACAACAACATACAGAAGGGTAATTCTTCACATTATGTTCTCCAAGACTGACTTTCTTTCTTTCTTTCTTTCTTTCTTTCTTTCTTTCTTTCTTTTTTCTTTTTTTCTGTGATGAGGACTGAACCTAGGCCTTCCTGCATACTTTACAAGGGCTCTGCCACTAACCTGCACCCCCAGCAACTTTTTTATGTTTTATTTTGAGACAAGGTCTCACTAAGTTACACCTGCTACCTCTGGTCTTGAGCCTGAGATCCTCCTGCCTCTGCCTCAAGTTCCTGGGATTACAGGTGTGTGCCACCATACCTGGCTTCAAGACTTTCTTAAGGAATAGACCTCTATTTCAAATGGAATTACATTGAATCTATAGGTCAATTATGGAGAAATAATATTTTCATGAGATTCAATATTTTTGTCTATATATATGGTGGCCCACACCTGTAATCTTAGCACTTGGGGGGAAGAGACAGGAGATTGTCTGCTTGGGCTACATAGTGAGAAGCTGTCTCATAAAACCGAGGGCTGGGGATATACTCCAGTGGCAGAGTGCTTGCTTAGTGTTGGGCCCCACTTTCGGGCACCAACTCTGTGTGGGGCGCGCGCCTCCCTGTCTGGCCTGGAGGTTTGGACAGATGGCACCGCCAGGTACACAGATACTAAACACAATTCACTTGGGACCCTCAGGCGAGGGGCGTGGACTCCTGTGGCCCTCAGGACCCCGGAGGAGACAGGAGAAAGGAAAAGCCTTAGGCACTTTTGCCTTCCAGGGGCAAACACCCGTGTTGGTTGTCTGGGTGGTCACGAGGAGACAGCTGTTGCTTCGTAGGTGATCAGACGGAGAGCAGGTTCTTTCCTTGTTGATGATTGTGACGGGAGAGCATTCTTTCCTCACTGAAGGTCCGGGGGAGAGCAGCGGGAGAAGTGTTTCCTTATTAGTGGTCCAGGCAGGAATGGGCGAGAAGGCCTTGCTTAGCCGATGGTGTGGGCAAAAGGCAAAGAAGGGCCTAAAAGGCCTAAAAGGGTCGAGCTGCCGCGGCGCAGCTCATTATGTAGCTCGCCCATGGAATGGCCTGAGCCAGTCGGCTTTCGGTCCAATTGTCCAATCAGGAAGGGTTTTGTACAAACGTGCAACCAAGTTACTCTCATTTTCCCTAGATTTCTATTTACAAAGCAGATATTCAAAAGCTGTTTTCCCAGTTTGGGAGTTTTTGCCAATTTCCTCCCAATTTTTTCCCACACTTAGCATGCCCAAGGCCTTGGGTTCAATGCCCAGCACCAGCCGGGCACACAAACACACATAGAGTATTCCTCTAATTAGGTCTTATTTGGAGTTTTCAATGTAGTTTTATAATTATAAAGGTCTGGCATGTATTTTGTTAGATTCATTCCTTAGTACCTTATTGCTATCATACTAAATGGATCATACTAAATGGATCTTTCAAAATTTTCATTCCAAACTATTTACTGCTGGTATATATAAATGCTGATTTTATATATTGACTTCAGTATCCAGCAACATTACCAAACTCTCATCCTGACCTCAAGAGGTTATATATACATTCTTTTGAATTTTGCATATATAATCATGTTGTGATTTATTCCTTTCCAATCTGGATATACTTTCCTTTTGTCTTATTCCGCTATTTGCTGTTAGGTGCTGTTGAGTCAGGTTCAATTCATAGTGACCGTCATAAGGTTTTCAATGGATGTTTTGGGATTGCTTCAAGAGTAGATTGCCATGTCCTTCTGTTTTTGTGGTGGTGGGAATCGAACCAGGGTCCTCTGAGAGTGTGGAGCAGCACACCATTAACTGAGCTAAACCTCAGCCCACTCTACTATTTAGGACTTCTAATATACTTGGTAGAGCGCTGCTCTGCAATCTCTGAGGTCCCAAGTTCGATTCCCAGCACAGCACTACAAAAACGGAAGAAGGACAGGGCAACCCACTCCCAAGGCAATCCTGAAACAATCTGCCATTGAAAACTCTATGAGGGTTGCTATGAGTCCGACACGACCTGACGGCACCTAACAACAACAACAACAACAACAACAACAAATATACTACTGAGCAGAAATGGAGATGGTAGAACACTTATTTTATGCCCATTTAAAAAAGAATAATGAAGTTGTGGGTCTGAGATTTAGCTCAGTTGATAGAGCTCCACTCTGCAGTCTCTGAGGTCCTGGGTTCTATTCCCAGCACTGCAAAAATGAGAGAAGGACTTGGCACTCTAATCCCAAGACAATCCCGAAACAATCAGCCACTGAAAATCCTATGAGGGTCACTATGAGACAGACAAGACTCGAGGGCACCTAACAACAACAACAACAATGAAGTTGTGCCTGGTGGTGTCTATAATTCCAATAACTCAGGAGGCAGAGGCAGCAGTATCATGAGTTCCAGGCCAGTGGTAGCCTATATAACTTAGTGAGACCCTGTCTCAAGATAAAAAATTTTAAAGAGTGGGGCTTGGAGAGCTGGGTGCTGTGGCACATGCCTGTAATCCCAGCAGCTTGGGAGGCAGAGGCAGGAGGATCGCAAGTTCAAGACCAGAGGCAGTCTGTGTAATTTAGCAAGACCCTGTCTCAAAAAAAGTAAAAAAATTGGGCTGGGGGTACAGCTCAGTAGTCCAGCACTTGCAGAGCATGCAAGTGTGAGGCCCTGGGTTCAACCCCTAGTACCGCAAAAGAAAAAAAAAGAGTGGGGCTTGGGATATAGCTCAGTGGTAGAGCACTTGTATGTGTGAGGCACTGAGTTCACTCTTTCAGTACTTTACTGAAAAAAAAAGAATAGTGGCATGATATTTACTGTAAGTTTTTGTAAATATCTTTTATCAAGCAAAATATTCCTAGTGTTCTGTGAATTTTATCTGTGAGGATATTGAATTTGACCAAGCATTCTTCTGCATCTGCTGAGATCATCATATGATTTTTCTCCTTTAATTTTTCAATGTGGTGCATTATTAATTGATTATCTCATTTTAATCCAACCTTGTATTCTTAGATAAACCAATTTGGTATTGTCTTGCCAGATGCAAATTGCTAAAACTTCATTTAAAGTATTTGTGTCTATATTTGAGAGAGATTGGACTGAAAATTCTGTGTCTTGGATTTTGGTGTAAGGCCATACTCACCTCATAAGATAAAAGGAATAATCCCTCTTTTTCTGTACTATAGAATAGCATTGTGAGATTGGAAATACTTATTTCTTGAGTGTTTGGTAGAAATCACTGATAAAACTGTTTCAGCCTGGATTTTTCTTTACAGAATCTATTTAACAGCAAAGTTAACTTCTTGGATGGGTAGTAGAGTATAGGACGCTCATATCCAGATTTATTATCTTATATTCCTTAGAATCCCCCACTTCATCTAAGTTTTCAAATTAATTGGCATAAGAATGTTCAGAGTTCTCTTTATACTTTCTGCATTATGTATGGTTATAGTTTTTTCTTGTATTCCTCACACTGTCATGTTCTTTTTCTCTTGATCACTTTTCACTAGAGGTTTAATAAATCCATTTTTTGGCTTTGTAGGTGGTTTTTGTTGTTGTTTTTGTTGGTGTTTGGTTGGTTGTTTTCCTTTGACAGAGTCTTACTAGGTAGCCCTGGCTGGCCTGGAATTCATGATCCTCCTGCCTCAGCCAGATTACAGGCATGTACCATCATATCCTGCTTAGTTGCTTCTTTCTGTTATACGTTTGTTCCAATTTTACTAATTTTCTTGTCTTTATTATTTACTTTTTCTGTTCAATTTTATTTTGATGTTTGTTTGGTTTTTTTTTTTTTGTAACTTTTAGGTTCTTTACATTTCGAACTATTTTCTCCTCTAAGGCTAACTACTTAGTTTTATACCCCAAAGCTTTGACACATAGTACCTACTCTTTGATACACAGCATTTAAATACCGCCACATTTCTATAACGCTTTGTTCCTTTGGCCCATGACTTTCCAGACAAATATGGTTTTCTAGCTAGCTTTTTAAAAAATTATTTTTTACCTTACTTGCATTATGGTCAGAGAATATAGTCTAAATGATGCAAATTTTTCAAAATGTTTTGAGACTTGCTTTATGGCTCATATGTGATCATATGTGATATAGATGTGCTTGGGAAGAATTATGAAGGACTATAATACTTTTTCCTTACTCTGTTATTCTGCTTCTTGGGTTCCACTTTCAGTGGGTCTTCTGTTAACATATGCCATCTTTTACTTTTGCCCCATAAGATTCTCAAGGCTGTAAAAACCAATATTCAAATTCAGTAGATTCAGTAAATACTTTTCAGGCAAATGCTGACTTTGGTCTTTGCTTACCTCTTTGGTTCTGGCCTTTACTCTGTCCTGGTGCTATTTCTTAAGTTTTTGGCAGTTTATACGTATTTCCAGAATATATTTTTTAACATTTCACCCTGTATTTTTTTTTTTTACTGTTTTCAGTGGAAGAGATGGCCTATACATCCAGCTAACCATATTATTAGAAGTGTAAATCATCATCTTCTTCATCAACTATTTATTGAGCACCTACTAAGCATGTAATTAGTACTGTAGTTTTGACCTATTAAAGACTAGAAGCATGAGGGGGAAAAAAAAAGACAATGACTGGAATAGAGCAGTAGAGGCAGCTGAGAGATAATTGGGACCTGTAGTTAAAAATGCACGTTTGGGCATCTTCTCACACATGGAAGCTAAAGTACCAATATTATAGAGCCAGAGACTAGAGTAGTGGTTACCAGAGCCTGTGAAGGGTGTGAGGGAGAGAGGGACAAAGAAAAGATGGTTAACAGGTACAGCTGTTCAGTGGCATAGGAGGAATAACTGTAAGAGGATAACTATGGTTGATATCAATTAATTGTATATTTCAAAATTACTAGTAGAGAAGTTCTGCATGTTTCCAACCCAAAGAATGACAAATGTCTCAAGTGATGAATATGCTAATTGCCCTGATCTGATCATTACACCTTATACAAATGTAATAAAGTGTCACACCCTACTCTATAAATATGCACAATTACTGTGAGTCCATTAAATATAAAATATATATATATTTAAAATACAGGCCTGGGGACAAATTCTGGCCTCACTGCTTACAAGTGGCAAGTTATTCACTGTCTCTGGGCTTCAATTTCTCCATCTCTGTTGTTGTTAGGTGCCACTGAGTCCTATCCTATTCATAGTAACTCTCATAGGGTTTTCAATGGCTGATTGTTTCGGGATTGCTTCAGGAGTGGATTGCCACATCCTTCTCCCAGTCTTCATCTATAAATTGGTGCCTAAAAGAGCAGAATTGCTTGAAGAGATGGGCTGGCTGTTCTTTCTCCTCACAAAAGAGATGCAGAAGCTGGGAACAACAAAGGTGTTTCTCTCAAGTTTAATCACCTCCTCTGGGAGCTGCCTGCTAGGAGGGCCAAGGGTCCTTCCCTGCCAACCCTAGGCTGGGGAGATTCAATTCTTTTTTATTTTTATTTTTTTCCCCTGTACTGGGAAGTTGAACCTAGGGCTTCACACATGCTTCTTGTAAATACTCTACCCCTGAGCCACACCTCCAACCCATTTTATACTTTTTGTATTTTGAGTCAGGGTCTTACTAAGTTGTACAGGCTGCCTCTGGCCTCAAACTTGCCATCCTCCTGCCTCTGCCTCCCAAGTCGCTGGGATTACAGGTGTGAGCCACTACACCCCAGCAAGACTTGATTCTTATTCTAGGAAAGTCCTCTTCCCCTTCCAGGCTTTCTTCAAAGACCCACCTTCTCACTGGCCCCTTCCTCCTGATTTATGTTCCTCAAAGAGTTTAGAGCTTGGGAAATAAAATACAGGAAGGAAATGTCTTATAGAAAACTTCTGCTTTCCATTCCACTAGCAGACCCCCTCGAGACAAGCAACATGTGCTGGGTGTATTCTACCCCCACACACACTTGGGATTTTTTTTCCCCTCCTATATTTACTTTTTAACCCCTTGGGTACATTCATATAAGAGGAAAATGCAAGATTTACAGAAGTCAATATTTGAAAAAATATCCTTTTTCAAAGGAATGGCTGAAGGATGCAAGACTAGAAGAGCAGGGGAGAAAACTGGAAGGAAAGGAGCCCAGTGGATGGCCCTAGGGGACATGGGCTTTCTCCTTGAGGCAGCGGAGTGCCCATAGCCTGCACTGTGATTGAAGGTACCATGCAGGGCAGAAGGTGCTTAGGATTGTACAGGGCTGGGAGCGGGGAATAGCTCCCATGATCCTTGGGTGGGCTGCAGGAGAGATGGGAGGAGCTGACTGTAAGCAGGGGAAGGCCACACAGTTGTGCAACTGAGGAGGACCTGGTGGCCAGCTTACTTTTCTTTTCTCTTTTTCTTTCTTTTCTTTTCTTCTAGTGCTTTACCACTAGGCTGTACCCCCAGCCTACTTTTTATTTTTTCAGACAGTCTCAGTAGGTTGTACAGGCTGCCTCTGGCCTTGAACCTGCGATCCCCCTGCCTCTGCCTCCTGAGTCACTGGGAGTACAATCATGAGCCACTGTGTGCAGCTCCCAGCTCACATTTCTACAGGTAACTTTAGAGAATGGAAAGTCTAAGCAGCAGTAGGGGGACACAGCCCAGAGCTGCCACCTGTAGCCTGAGGAGGTCCCCGCCTCAGAGACCTCTACTCAGGTGGGGCTGGGTTCTTGGTTCCATTGCAGAAAAGAATTCCAGCACAAGTCAGAGTGAAACAAAGTTAGTTTATTAATTAGGGATAAGATAGAGTACAAGCTTTAGATTTAAACATGTGCATTCAGAGAGAAAAGAGAGGCTTAAGAAAAGAATCCTATTGATGAGTTAGGACTAAACATCAACAAAACAAAAATCCTTACGACTGGGTCAGCACACAACTTCACATTAAATGGAGAAAAGATTGAGGTTGTCCAAGATTTTACTTTGCTTGGCTCTATAATCAACACCCGTGGAAGCAGCAGTCAAGAAATCCAAAGACGCATTGCTCTAGGAAAAGCTGTGGCAAAAGATCTCTTTAGAGTATTGAA
>VMDO01014436.1:0-54651 GCA_007922755.1 Pedetes capensis | reverse complement strand
ATCCAGTACCTCGCCCTGGGGCAATGATTACCCCCTGGGATGCCTCCACGTTAACACAGACTGGCTCCCTGCTGCCTAGGGCAGAGTTAGCACTTCATGTACTTGGAGATGAGCCATGGAAAGGGGGCTGCAGGAAACGAAAGCCTGCAGGTTTAACTCAGGACTCAAGAGGTTGCTGTTTTCAGCTCTACAAGATGGATTACATGCCAGGCTGAAAACCAGGATCCAAGTCCTCCTGTAAAAAGACCTGCACCACGCTTAAGTAAGTCGATCATTTATCCATGCCTCCATTTCTGCACCTAGAAAGGAAGCACTATGACCATAAAGATGATCAGGCCAGCATCTGTTGGCCGTACCACCATCAAGCACACAGCAGTCGATGCTTAGGGGACGGCCTTGCAAAGTAAACCCCAGCCTCATTTTACTGATAAGGCAACAAGGTAGGGCAACTGGAAACTCATCCAACCCAGCAGGCAGGACCAAGGAGGGGCCAGGATTCATAACTGGACTCCAGAGCTCAACTCAGAGTGCCCAATGTCACCCCGCAGTGAGCACAGCAGTGACTCCATGAACCATGGGACATGAATTATGAGCGGCTTCAAATGAATGAGAAACAGCTGCCAGCCCAGGCAATATGGAAGTACCAGATAAGAGCCACAGCGCGTCTCCCAGCACGTGGCTAAAGGACACACTGGGGTGGCGTGTGATCAGCAGCTGGGGAGAGGGGTTGGCACCTGGCCAAAACAAATTGACCACTTCTACAGTGTCATTTATTTTAGAAAAAGAAGTTAATGAAGGAAACTTCAACATCAATGAAGTTGCAAGAATATAATGAACTACGCTCGCTCCAGGCGGGGGTGAGGGACCTCTTTAATTATTTTTTCAGAAGAGCTGAGGTCACCATGTATTTGATCAATATCCGACACACATTCTTTGGAGAGTTAGAACACATTTTACCCCAATGTCAAGTTAAAACAAAAACTCATCAGAAGCAAAATAACTCTTTGTTCCCAGGGTGTTGAAAAGAAATTTGGTTTTCTTTGGTTGCTAGCTGGTATTCTTGTGACCTTTCTGCTAAACAAACACTTGGTAGATGAAATCTGAGAATAATTCTCTTTGCATCATTAACTGGAGCACAGAAGGCTGCTCTGGGTTCCAACATAAGTGATAAAGAAAACATGACCTCTCTGGGTCTAATGTATGTGCTGCGCAGCTTGGAGCCGCTGTCTACATAGTCACGCATGCTGCTGCAAGGGCCACCTTCTCCCTGGGGGGTGCAGAAGCTCGTCTGAAAGAAGCCCCACTCAAAGAACCACTTTCCTCTGGCCAGATCCCATTCTTTCCAGAAAGGCTCTCTCTGGAGAATCTGCCAGCCAGTCTCTGTCTGTCTTCCTGTGTGTGGATTAACGCCCTGTATATGTGTATGCGTGTGTGGCAAATTTATGTCTCTAACTCAAAACCATCCAGGTTTTAGCTTGTTCTTAATCTGTATTTTTAAAACTGTAGTGTATACCTGGAAAAAACTACACAGGCCCCCCCCCAAATGCATGCATGCACAAAGCCAGCGCACAGCGAATCTGTAAAACCTCAAACTCCACAGATTGCACTAATGCTAACTTTCTGCCTGCTTCCATGAGTTTTTGCTGTTGTTTTGTTTTGTTTATGGTTGTTTGTTTGTTTCGCCATGCTGGGGATCAAGCCCAGGACCTGTGTATGACAAGCAGGTGCTCTGGCACTGAGCCACACTCCCAGCCCAACTTCTGGCGCTGATATCATTCTGCAGTCACTGTGATGTTGCCGCTGGGGGAAACTGGATGAGAGGGATGAAGAGCTCCCCTGTATTCTGCAACAATTTGTGATCCCATTCTGATTTCAAATTTGATAGTTAAAAATAATAATACTTTAAAAAGCTTACATCCTCAAATAATCGAGATAGGGCCTCTGAAGAGGTCATTAAGGTAAAGTGAAGTCCTGTACTCGGCCCTAACCCAATCCTTATAAGGCGTCCTTGTAAGAGGGAGAACTTAGGACAGAGATGCCGCGGGCAGGTAAACACAGAGGGACCTCCGTGCACAGACACAGCAAGAGGGTGGTCTTGTGCAAGTCACAGGGGGAGGCCTCAGGGGAGACCAACCCCGCCTGCACCGTGGTCTTGGATACCAGCTTCCAGGACCGAGAGACAGATGTTTCTCTGGTTTCAGCCTCCTGGTGTGTGGTGCCTCGTTAGGACTGCTCCAGCAAAAGAACACAGTGCCCACTTCACCTGGATTTGTCACCTGGTGATGAGCTTGCCAGCCCTTGGCGTCCCCTTTGAAGGGGACGATGACAGCAGAAGACTGGAAGGAAACCCATCAAGGTAGGAACAAGGGCTCCTCACAGAAGCGCAAGGCTTCCTGCAACTCTCCCTGCCCAGGCGAGGGCCCTGCTCCAGGGAGTCAGCAAAGCACAGAAGGATGGGGGTGGGGATGTGGGGGTCTGGGGGACACAACCAGAGCCAGGGCAAGGAGAGTGGTAGAGGCAGATTTCTAACACAGCGGAAGGAAAGCTTCCTGATCACAGCATAGGTACGGGCAGGTGGCTGCCCTGCTCCAGGAGGCTGTGTTCTGATGGCACTGTGTTCTGATCTTTAGCAAAGGCGGAGAAGACGGAGGTACAACCTCTTTCCAGAGCCCTGACCTGAACCATGGGCTGCGCCCCCTCCTAGCCTCCTTCTAGGCCCCAGCCCTCCACTCTGCCTGTGACCCTCACTCTCCACACCAGCCACCCCTTCCTCCTTGGACCCGAGGCCTGCCGCTGTCTCCCAGGACTCCTATTTCCTGGAGCTGCAGGCTGTCTTGTGGAATGGCCTGACCTGCTGCTGACCCTGGGGCATCCTCTTCAGCCCCCATCCCTGCCTTGTGACAGATCTGATACACCTGGAATGCACACTCGCAGCCCCAGAGCATAGCCCCATCCTGATAAATGATCTCGGGCAGATTATTTAACCTCTGAGAACCTTGGTTTCCCTACCTGTTTCATTTGTAACAGCAAACAGTTTGAGAAGTCATTTCTAACAATTGACTATTCGCAAGAGAATATTGTGCTTGCAGCAATAATGTCACAGAATATTTAGTAACATGGAGAAACTCATGAAATATTAAGAGAAGTGAAATTACAAAATCCTGTTTATTATAAACACATTTTTGTAGAAAAGCATACGAATATGGAAAGAGAGGCTAGAATTGTATTCACCATAAAGCTAGGAATAACTACCCTGGAATTATTCTTTTTTTCCTGTATTTCCGAAGCTGCCAGCAGTCACTGTGTAATACTTTTTAATGAGGAATAAAGTTACTTAAAAAATCCTTGCCATTCTCATTCCACCTTCTTCCTCCTCCTCAAAAAATAAACACAAAGGCAACCACAGCGATACAGGAACCTAACAGAAGCACAGTATGCCCTCATATCCTCCTCCCACTTTCACAGAAATCAAATACAACTTGTCATGTGTTGAACCTGAAGGAGCAAAAGGAGAGAACTCAGAAAAGTAAGTTAATGCGGGGTTACAACACAATCTAGAGAAACAACTAGAGTCCCAAAGGGCTGACTCTGGGACCTCCGCAGGGACCCCACGGTTTCCACCACCACCTTGCTCACTCAGTCCCTCTAGGAACAGAGTGTCCTAGGCCGCCCACGGTCATCACCAGCCGCCCGTGAGGCTGAGCTCCCCGTGGTGTGCACTTGAGAAGCCTGCCAGCAGAGCTGGCATTCCCTCACTTCTGTCCCCTAGTAACGAGCTCCCCTGGCGCCCTCCTCACAGTGGAAAGCCCTGGCTGGAGGAGCCCCTTGCCAGTGGCCCGTCCAGGACTCTAGGAGCTGGGCGATGGCTTGGCCAAGGGGCCAAAGCGAAGGTCATTTCTTGGGGGGTTTCAGCTTGACTCAAGCTGGACTGCTTCACCTCTCCCCAGTGCCAGAGCCACAGACGAGCAGACAGCAGCCCTCTGGTGACCTGCTCGGCACCCTGGGGCAGATTTTATCACCATGACCTGCAGCTGGGGCGATGCATTTTGCTGGTTCTCGTCCCTCCTGGCACACAGTAGAGGACACTTGTGAAGAAACCTGTCTGCCCTGGGCGATGTCTACGTCCTTCCCATCTCCAATCCAGTACCACGACTATAGACGGTGAGCAAACGGCTCTGTCCCGACCACCTCTGGAGGACTTGGAGCCAGAGGCCACTTGTGTTAATCCACCCCGACCAGTTCAAGTTCACACCCACAGTCCCATCGCCACTTCTTCCAGATCCTCCTCTCTGTGGGGAGCTCAGAGACATAAATTCCTAACGATCCTGTTCAGTGGCTCCCCAACAACTTCCTGAAGCAAGGGTACGTGGCGTCAGGAATGAGTGCCCAGGCAGAGGAGGGAAATGCTGACACAGTCCCAGGATCACACACGTTCACGGCTCCCACAGCAAATGAATGAGAAGGTGAGGCTGTGCACATGCCCTGGTCTTAAACTGTTTCCGGAGAACCCAAACTGTGCGTGGGATAAACAGCCACCTACTGAGGCCAGTCTGTGCAGAAGCCTTGCTCTCTGCTGCTCCCTACAAACAGACCTATGAAGCCCTTCAAAGAGGCTCAGAGCAGCCACCTGCACAGCTGCGGGCTGTCAGGGAGTGAGGGCAGGCAGACAGAGCCAGCACAATGCTCATGTGCCAGGCAAAATGACGCTCCCTCACCTCTACCATAGAGAAACAAATGCCCCCGTGGAAATTTGGCTGAAACATCCTTTCTACCGAAGACCCACTACAAATCCCACAGGCAAGAGATCAGAATTCAAGGTCCCTGGCTCCAACGGTCAGCCATCCCTCCAGCCCACATGCAGCACCCACACATGTCCTCTTCCTGAAGCTTTGCACATGCAAAGCCCCATCCAGGGCAATGCCAAGGGGTCACTCATCAGAGAATGCCCCCAGGACAGGGTCCAGAGGAGGGTGCTGGAAGCCCCAGCTGAGATGGCTCAGCACTGACAGGACAGCAGGAGAGTGCTGGGGAGAGGCTGTTCTTGATTCTATCATCAGAGACAAGAGCTCAGCTTTTCACTGCCTCCATCCTTCCCTGTGCTCCAACTTGCCTACCGGCTGGTTTTGCTACAGGAAGACAACTCTCCCAGAGTCCTACGGCCACTTCAGTCAAGCAGGAGACCAACCTTCCAGCTCAAGCTCAGGACACCTTTTTGATAACATACGATAGCCCATCGCCTGCATTCCATGGAAGCTTTAACACCAATAACTGCCTTAGTCCCCAACCTCTCTGCGTCCACCCTCAGACATAAAAGTCCCTGACTGAGAGGAGGGGGCCAGGCATCTCTCTTCTAGTCTGTTCCAAAGTAGGTCATGCGTGGGCTCACCTTGCTCCAGCCCTAGGATGGGGGTCAGACACCCCTCTACCCTTCCCACCCACACTCCCTCTCACTGGGAGTTAAGACACCCACAACACACTTGCTCAGCTAAAGGCATCAACTCCCAAGCCGGGACGGAAAGGCACCCAGCAAGAGCAATGCTCTGGTGTGGACGCCTGCCAAGTCCTCCATCTCAGAGAGCTCGGGCTCTGTAAGGCAGAAGCTCAGCAGATAGGAAGCCTACGTCACATTTGGTTCAAATTCTATTTTAACTTAAACCTACATATTGTAATTAACTTTATACCCCAAGGCACACTGCATTCAGGAGGCACAAAGCTTCCCCAGGTAGAGGTAATTTTTCAAAGCTTAGCACGCAGTGGCTGGGGATGTGGCAGAACATTCCAATAGCTTATAGGAGGCAAAAGTTTATATGTGTGTGTGTGTGTGTGTGTGTGTGTGTGTGTGTATATGTATGTATGTATGTACGTATATGTGTATATATATATGTATGTATGGGCTGGGATTTAGCTCAGTGGGTAGAGCGCTGCGCTGCAGTCTCTGAGGTCCCGAGTTAAATTCCCAGCATTGCAAAAATGGGAGCAGGACCTGGAAATCCACTCCCAAGGCAATCCCAAAACAGTCAGCCACTGAAAACCCTATGAGGGTCACTATGAATTGGATACCAACTCGACGGCACCTAACAACAACAACAATATGTATGTATATATATGGCTGGAGATGCTCAGCAGGTCAGCCCTCCCCTCACAAATGACCACCCAACAGCACCCAAAAACATCGGCTGAGTACACTGTTTGAGAATTGCCACCTGGCCTTTTCTGAACCTTAGAGCTGCAGGTGCTTCCTTCCATCTTTCTGTATAAAACAACAGAAGCTACGAAAGCACAAAGTAACTTTTCAAAATATGCACTGATTTCATTTCTTCCTAAACACGCAGTTCTTGAGCAGCCCCACGTTATTGAAAACCCTCCCAGAAGTCACCAACTTTGAATTATACCAAATGCGGGCAATGTACTAGACTGCCTCCCCTTTTCAGCTGCAAAAGCCAATGACCAGGAAATTGTTTAGATCATCTAAAACCGAGGTGTCCAATGTGTAGACCCCAGCAACCCTACCTACCTACCTACAACAGGTGAAACACTTTGTCAGTGCTTCTCTGCTGTCCATAGGGTTTTCAATGGCAGATTGATTTTTGGGAGTGGGTTGTCAGGTCCTTCTCCCAAGCCTACAGCACCTGGTATTCCCAGGCAGTCTCCCATTCAAGGACTAACCAGGCCTGACCCTGCTTAGCTTCCAAGATCTGATGGCATCGGTGGCCACAGCGCTATGGCTGCAGGCAAGTATGCCTTGGAGACTACTAATTGACAGCCCCAAGTGCCCCCATTCCAAGATGCACACAAAGCAAATTAAACGGGAAACCCGCCTGCCCAATCTTCCCTCCAAGGTTTAGGGATCTCGCAGGGTGTTCAGCACCTCTCCTGAGCATCACCTGGGCCACTCCGCATGCAACCCTCCCCCATGCTGCACCCCAGAACAGCTACCCCAGAATGTCTGGGCATTCAATCCAGGCATTTGTCATTTTGAAGCCAGGGCCCCGGCCGGGCAATGCTCCAGGGCCACCTTTGCACAGGTGGTCTGCACTCCAGGGGGCGCGCGTGCCCAGCGGGCTTGTCCTACCTATGTAGAGCGAGGAGTCCTTCCTGCGCACGTGGTCGTCGATGTAGGAGACGCCCAGGGGCTGCACAGGGGTAGCACCAATGCCCAGGAGCACCTGGGCCCCAATGAGGAGCAAGTACATCATGTTGGTGGCTGAGCGGTTGCGGCAGATGAGGTCGGGGTCGGGGCCCTTGTTGCTGCCTGCGCCAGGCGCCGCACAGACGTCGCGGCCCTCGGCACCCCAGCGGATCTCGCCCGCCTCGTACTTGTACTGGTGCGTCAGGAACTCGGGCAGCGCCGACAGCAGCGCGCCCAGCGCCATCACGATGCCACCGCAGCCGATGAGGCGCGGCCGGTGTCCGCGTGCCCCAAAGTAGCTCACGAAGAGGATGAGCGCCAGGTTCCCGATCTCGAAGCTGCTGGCGATCACGCCCACGTCCGCGCTCTGCAGGCTGAACCTGCGCTCCAGGGTGGTCAGGACGCTCACCTGGGGGCAGAAGGAAAGGGCAGAAGGAGAGGTCAGAGCCCAGCCGGGGGGCACCTGCTACCCTCCTCCTGTGCCACCCACTCCCACCTGTGCAAAGGCAGGTGCACACCCTAAGAACCAGAAAGGCTTTGGTGTGGCACCCCCAATTCAGGGCAGAAGGATTTGCTTGCCCTTCTTCCTGACACCAATTCCATGGTAAAAGGCCCCAGCTCTCCTCTAAGCGGTAGTTCCTGTCCCCATGCTTCGCTCAGAGAGGACCCATGTGGTCCTGCAAAAGTCCCCCTCTGCACATATTCCCCAAGACCTTCTTGCTCTAGAGCAAGTCGGAGCTGAGAAGATGCAGGGGCCAGGGGCTCCTTACCAGGAGGTCAGTGGAGCCCACCTAAAGGGGATTTAAGGGGATGGAAATGCTGAACATCGTGGTTTAATTAGTACACGTTGTGTGTATGTCCTGAACTGTCACTCTGTACCCCATACAACCACGCCACCCTGGCATCTGATCCCATCAGATCTCGGAAGTTAAGCAGGGCCAGGCCTGGTTGGTCCTTGGATGGGAGATCAGTTGGGAATACTGGGTGCTGTAGGCTTGGGAGAAGGACCTGGCAACTCACTCCTGAAGCAATCAACTGCTGGAAACCCTATGAATGGCAGAGAAGCACTGACATAGTGCGGGACATGGCACAGTGCAGAGGAGCGTTTCATTCTGTTGTACAAAGGGTTGCTATGAATCACCCATCTCGCCAGCACCGAACAACAGCCACCCCATAAAAATGAAAAAAGAAAAATATAAAAACCCAAGCAAAAATTAATTGGCTAAAACGGACAAGCTACATTAGCTCAGTAGGATAATCTGTAGCTTCAGGAAACTTCGAAATGATGTAGGGCTCCCTAGAGCCACAGGTAAGCATACCCCTAACTGTTTTAGGCACTGTAGCCCCACCCAAGACCCTCCGATGGGATACTTCTGTGACTGTTCCCATCTCTGTATTCTTGTCTGCCTTTCATTTGTTTAGCAAATATTTTCTGAACATCTGCTGTTTGCCTGACAATTCTCTAGACACAAAGGATGGGAAAATGAGGAAGAGAGGACACCTGGCCTTGTGAGGCCACGTGGCAGAAAGGTGGCCACGTGGTCAACTATCCCACAAAGCCACTGGAGGTCACATTTGAGATGCAAACTCTACACTGGTGACAGAAGCATTATAGGGCTTCAGGGGGCAGAGATGAGCTGACCCCCGCTCCTGTGCACAGGTTTTATTAAGGGCATTACGGGGACACAGTACGGTCTGCCATGGGACATCTGGCAGCTGAGTGAGGCCTGCATTGGGCAGGGAAGAGCACCTCAGGCAAAGAACAGAGTGAGCAAAAGTCAGGCGTAACGAAGCCCAGAAACGTTGGAAGGTGGGCTGAAGGCAGATGATAAAGAACCACAAATGTCACTGTGAGGATCTCAGACAACCCCGGAGAAGGACAACCCCGGAGAAGGCCAATCCCTGGGGAAGGACATCATGTTTAGGAGAGTGTCTGGTCAATGAAAAAATGAAGACCCACACCTACAGGGATTGACACAGTGGCTGCAATAATGGGCTTAAGCATAGAAAAGATTGTGTGCCTGGCACAGAATCGGGGACTGTTTCATTCTGTTGTACACAGGGTCTCTGTGAGTCAGACCTGACTTGGCAGCACCTAACCACATGGTGCAAACAAACAGACCCACATGTGGGACAGCCTGTCTGAAATGTGAGGGCTGCACCTTTTCGGCAGGCATCCCCGTCACAAATCCCCATGCACGTGGGCATGCTGAGGAAGGCGGGTCAGGGTGGTAAGGACAGAGGCAGCTGTGGGCAGACACAGTGGGGGGCCATTCTCCCAGGGACACAGTGCCTGCAGCTCTCATCCTGGCTCCAGCTGCTCTCTGCAGGGCCAGGGTGGGCCACGGTCCCTTCCTCCTGAGCCTGTGGCCTCTTGAAGGCCCCAGCAACGCTTGTCTGGATCAACAGTTCAGTTCTGGCAAAGATTCAGAAATGGGGCTTTGTGGAGCAATTAGCTTGGAGGCTAACATCTTCACTCCTTTAAAACCCAGTTTTTCGAAGATGGACTAATTAAGTATTCATGAGGCCATAAAAGTCACGGGGGCTTTTATGTGGCTGTGAACAACCCAGAAGTGAGGGATGGCCTGCTAAAGGGAAGGACCGTCTGTACTTAATGGGCAACAGGACTAATGAAAACCATCTTGATAGTTAGAGACGATGGGGCAGCATGTCCAGGAGGAAGCACTTTTAGCCTGGGCCAGGCAGAAATGAAGCTAGCATTACACAAATGCACCGTTTATTCCCCTGTGTGTCTGTCAGCTTGTGCTGTCAAGGCTTGCAAGTTGCTGTGATGCTGAAAGCTGTGCCACCAGTATCTCAGATACCAGCAGGGCCGCCCAGGGTGGACAGGGTTCAGCTGAGCTTCCAGACTAAGACAGACTAGGGAGAATGACCCACAGCCCACTCCCAAAACAATTAGCCCTTGAAAACCCTATGAATACCAGAGAAACACTGTCAAATATAGTGCCAGAAAATGAGCCCCCCAGGCTAGAAGGCATTCAAGAAACAACTGGAGAAGAGTTGCCTCCTCACAGTAGAGCTGACCTTAATGATAGGAATGGAGTGAAGCCCCTGGAACCTCCTTTCATTGATGTGGTGTAACTCTAAATGAGAACACAGGGGCTGCAACAATGGCTCAAACATAAAAAGATGGTGTGCATGGCACAATGTCGGGTCGTGTTTTATTCTGCTGCACATAGGGGCACTGAGTCAAACCCGACTCAACCGCACCCAACAACAAACTACCTCAATTCAAAAACAGGAAAGAAAGAAAAAAGACTTGCATTTCAGGATCCCCTGGAGCATTTGTTAACAACATAGATTCCCAAACCCTAAAATGGGGCCTGGGAGTGCGAGCGTTTCTTCTTTTGGCTTTTGTTCTTTTGAGATGCTGGGGTGGATTCCAGGGCCTCCTGCACACTAGGCAAGCCTGCCACGGAGCCCCCGCCCTCCCCAGCACAAGGTCTTGTGGAGCCCTCAGCGTCTCAGTGCGCACCTGGGGCTCAGAGCCCTGACCACCCCGGCCTGTGCTCACCATCCATCTACGGCACGGTTCTCAGCCTTCACTGGCAGCAAAATCAGCCCTGCAGAGTATTAGAGTGCTGGGCTCGACCGCAGAGGTTTTGATCCAGCAGGCTGCGGGTAGGGCCTGGGATTCTGCATTTCCAACAAGCCCCAGGTGGTGCTGCTGGTCAGGGGACCCCACACTGAGAACCCCTCTGTTGCCCTCTGTTCCCTCAGGAAGGCCCCCACCCAGAGTGACAGGGTTTGTCTTTGAGTCAACAAAGCTGGGCGTACCTCCTCTGGTTGGCAGTCCGTGGGGACTCTCTGCAGGTGAGATATTCTGGGGAGCTCACCTCATAGGGGGCCTGAGTCCTGCTCCAGCCAACTGCAGCTAAGAGGGCTCAGCCCAGAAGGGATGACTGCGGCCCACATGTGGTCATCCACGCTGCAAGATGGGCCTCCCTGGCTTAGGAGCCACCAGGGCAAGGGCACCAGGCACTCAGCGAGAAGCCTGGGTTTTAGTGGCGGCGGCGGCCACGCAGGACATCGCCCAGGAGAAGTGTCTACCCTCTCACTCGGCTGGGCCTGGCCTGGAATCGCCTGAGTGCCTTGTGGACACGATGTGTCTGCTCAGTATCGCCGAGCCTGATGGGATATGAGAGGCAGCTGCGGCCACGCCCTCAGCGTTGCCCAGGTGCCTCCGATTCCCAGGCAGGTGATGCAGTGCACGTGCACGGCTGGGGCTGCCTGCACGGGGCCGAGGGCGGTGGGCGCAGTAACATCCACAGCATGGCAGATTTGTCTGGCCAGTGCAGCTTTATAGTGGGGGGGCCCGGGGGGGGGGCAGCACCTGGTCAGATCCCCTCTCCTGAACCTGCTCCCCCACCATGCACTGGGGGCAACACCGCCTGTTCCCATGAGCACTGATGAGGCCACGTGTCAGGGCAGCTGGCACACAGTAGGTGAACGTTGAAGAGCTAGTTCCATCGTGGCGCGTGCATGTTCTTTGTAACTTCTACACCTTCAAATTCGACCCCACACCCCCAAGAGCCTGCTCAGTGGACGATGCAGAACATGTTTAACTACAATTGAGGGATAACACAGAATCAGGTCCAGTGGTGCACACCTGTTATCCCAGGGACTCGGGAGGCAGAGGCAGGAGGATGGCAAGTTAGAGAACAGAGGCAGCCTGTGCAGCTTAGTGAGGCCCTGACTCAAAAAAATTAAATTAAAATAAAATAAATAAAAAAGGGCTGTGATGCAGCTCAGTGGGAGAGCATTTGCCTCCAGAGCACAAAGCCCTGGGTTCAACCCCCAAGTACTGCAAAAAAATACAACCTAGGGATAGCAGAGAGAAGCTACCCCGTCACAACACAGTCTACAACAGGGTAAGAGTGGCGTAAAGCTCAAGGGAATGAGGACATGGAGGGCAGCAGATTGGCAGGGCACAGGAATGACCCAGATTTTAAAGGACACAGAAGGCGGAGAGTTGCCACAACACTCCAAAAGTAAAGATCACTGGGGCTCGGGGGAGGCACATGAGGAGGGGAATCCAGACCACCCAGGGAAAGGGCAAGACCACGTGGCCACGGAGCACTGTGAATAGCAGTCAGCTCCAAAACAGCCCTGAAAGCCAGGCAGAGGGTGCACCCTTGATTTGGAGATCAGTAGGGAGCCAAGGGTGGTTCCTGAGCAATAGCACAGCCGACTGCGCACCACAGAGTGAGAAGAGAGTGCTACTGCAAGGTCCTGCTAAGAAATGAGCCTGCCACGGGTTACCGCTGGCCTGACATCAGGGAAGGACTCCTGTGTGGCAATGCCTCCAAAGTCAAACCTGACCAAGCTGGCAGCTGCCTGGAGGCCTGGGATAAAAGGCCCATGTCAGGGAGCAGATGTTCACAACAGTCCAAGAGATGTCAACTCACTGTCTTCATGCAAAAGACCTGTGGTTCCCTCCCAGGGCTTCCTGAACAAGGCTCGGCACACTGTGAAGGGTCAGATGGTAAATATTTTAGGCCTCCACACCTTATGATCACTGTAATAACAACTCAATTCTGCCACTGTAACAAAGCAGCAACCGGAGGCAACACAGTTTAAAAAGTGGACATGGCTGTGGTCCAATAAAACTTTATTTATAAAAGCAGGCAGCAGGCCAGATTTGGCCCACAGCTCCACATAGGTTGCCAAACCTGTGT
Source organism: Pedetes capensis (assembly GCA_007922755.1). Classification (NCBI taxonomy): domain Eukaryota; kingdom Metazoa; phylum Chordata; class Mammalia; order Rodentia; family Pedetidae; genus Pedetes; species Pedetes capensis. The sequence goes on along the minus strand of VMDO01014436.1, from coordinate 41,823 downwards.
TCTACCAGCTTTCCATCAATCCAGCTTGGGAAACCACATTATTGCTCTATATGGTGATAAAAACAATGCCCATCGATAACAGGTTTATGAAGCATTCTTGTTACTAACACAAAAAAGCCACTGGAGGCTCAACTTCAACACCAGTGTCTCTCCCTCCCCCTCCCTCCCCCCCCCGTGTGTGTGTGTGTGTGTGTGTGTGTGTGTGTGTGTGTGTGTGTTTAATCCCATGAAAGCAATTTGTAATATAACGTCAATTTCTTGCCTGACATGCCAAGGACTTGTCTTCTTGTAGTGAAATACGGGGAAGGGGCTTCCCTCACCAAGCCCAGAAATCACTCCCTGTGATAAAGCAAGAAGGGCAATTTCATCAGCTGAGCAAGGCACGCTGTGGGAGTTTCTTTGTCACCTGCTCCCTAGAGCAAGTAATTGGGGCACTGGGGAAACGTACACAAAGCACCTTCCCTGTGTAGTCCAGGATCTCCAGGTTGCAGAACCAGCTGACCCAGGGGTGGCAGGGGTGCAGCTGCTTGGCACAGGGCACCCACTGGCCTCCAGGTCCCCCAGGGAGGAGACGCATTGGGTCAGTGCCACTTGATTTCTGGTGCAATGACTCAACCCATACCGGGCTTATAGACAAAATGGGTGTCATTTTAAAACTCTCTCAAGAGCAGAGTAAGAATCACAGGGGAACCTGAGACACAGGCTCTGGCCTCCAGCACTCGCCCAAAGCATCGATGAAAACACTCCTGTCACTCATGTGGAAAAGTCACCTGACAGCTTTCATGCGAGTTTCCTTTGCTTCTAATACCACGAAAGTAATTTCCAGATAAGTTCCATTTCTTATCTGATGTGCCAAATATATGCCAGTTAGTTTTGTCTGTGTCTGTCTCTCCCTCCTCTCTCTCTCCCTTCCTTCCTCCTTCCTTTTTTTTTTTTTTTCAGTGTTGTGGAGTTGAATCCAGGGCCTCACACATATTTTGCAGGTGCTTTACCACTGAGCTGCACCCCCAGCCTATTTTGTACTTTTTAAATTTTCAGACAGGGTCTTGCTAAATTACACAGTCTGCCTCTGGCCTCGAACTTGCCATTCTCCTGCCTCTGCCTCCAGAGTCATTGGGATTATAAACTTGAACCAATGCGCCTGGCTTCATTTTTTCTTTTTCTTTTTCTTTGTTGTTTTTTTTTTTGGCATGGGTGGGGAAGAGGATCTTACCCCGAGGCCCAGGCTGACCCCGAGCTCACCATCCTCCTTCCTCAGCCTCCTGAGGGCTGGGATTACAGGTGTGTGCTACCACGCCCAGCTAGGACAGGTCTCCTTGTAGGGGTGAGCACACGGGGAACTATGGGAGACTTTGAGAGCCTCATACCGAGTAAACGTGGGCAGTGCACTTACCCCGAAAGTCCCCTTTTCCCGTCTGTACTATGGAGACCTCTGTCCAGTCCACCGGCAGAGCTTGTCACAGAGGCAGATGAGGGGACTGCTCTGGGCCAGGGTGGGCAGCGGGGAACAGCATGCTTGGGGCTGGGCTCGCGCACCACGTTCCCGACCCTGTAGCAGGACCCTGCACTCTGGCTCTCTGGGCTGCTCGGTGTATTCAGGTCTCTTACAGGAGCACTGTCTGCAGTTTTCTCTGATCACCTTGAATGAGTGGTGGCCTCAGCCGGCCTGGCCCTCGGACAGCCCCACCAGTCTCTCTAAGACCCCGTCTCTGAACGTCTGGAGCTTTTCCCCAAGTCCTCATCTGCACATTCCTCAGCCCATTTCCCTCTGCCTCCCATCCCTCCTTCTCTCTCGTCTCTCTTCTCCCCATGTCCCCTAAACGGCCCTAAAGCACAACAGACACGCTTCTGTTTACTCCTCCTTATAGTCTGTAAATGTTTACATTTCACTAATGCTAAGAGAATGTGGGGTATTTTACAATCCTCTTCTGTGCCCCTGGGCTTCGCTCCTGTGGCTGCCACGCAATGACCACAGGAAGAGCTCCCTGCACAGCGTCCCCACGGCCTCTGACGTCCTGGGTGTGCCTGTTACTTTCCTGCCCTCACCATCCTGCGTTTCCCTGAGACCTCTAACAGCTGGCCACTCTCTCCTCTGACAGGTACAACCTGCCTGCTCTCGTTCTCCTCCCGCCTCCCTCGCGGCTCCCTGCCCTCCTCTCCTGTCCTTCCCTATGGCCAGCATTCCCCAAGACACCCCCACGGGGACGTCCTGATATTCCCTCGTCTGCCTCCTGCATGCTGAAGATGCAGTCTCTCCCTCAGGCCCCTCTGCACCCCTGTGGCTGACACTGACTGGCCTCCTCCCTCCAGATACTACAGCCCACACCCCCCTGTCTGCCCCGCACTCTGCCCTCCTCCACCTGCTCAGCACACCCTGTGCTTCTGAGCACTCCCTCCGCGAGCACCAGCCCCTCACCAACATCTGCACAGCCCGGGCCCCTGAACCCCATCCAGCTGGTCTCTAAGTTCAGACCCTGACCTGCAGGTAGTTGCTCATCACCCCTTCCCCGACTTCTCCCAAGCAGCTCCCCCTGCCCATCCTCTTCGCTCTCTCCTCTTCCTGTCCACCTCCACTCAATCCTCACCAGTGATCCCTGCTTAAAACTCTCCAGTGACACCCACTGCCAACTGGAAAAATCCAAGCTTTGTCTTGAAGTGGTGGATCTAATGTGACCTGGCCACAGTCCACCTCTCTGGCCTGTCTTGTGCACCAATCCCTATTTGCACTTTGCTAGACTGGCCTGGCCCATAGCTGTACCACCCTGGCACCTGATCCCATCAGATTGTGGAAGCTAAGCAGGGTCGTGCCTGGTTAGTACTTGGATGGGAAACCACCTGGGAACTGTAGCCTTGGGAGAAGGACCCAGCAATCCACTCCCAAAAAAACAACCAGCCATTGAAAACCCTATGAATAGCAGAGAAGCACTGACAATAGTGCTGGGCATGGTATAGTGTTGGGGAGTGTTTCGTCTGTTGTACATAGGGTTGCTGTGAGTCGCATCTGACTCAACAGCACCCAACAACAACAGACTGGCCTGGATCTTTCTAATTCCCCAGCCTTCAGAGGGGCCAAAATACCACCCTGTGACCCCTCCCCTTGGAGCAAGTACCTACATCAGCACCCTGGACAGGACAGGCTGTGCTGTCCAAACCCAGGGGTGCTGGATGCCAGGGGACTTCTGAGGGAGCGGCATCTGTGCTAATTACCTGCTTGGAAACGCAAGTGTGCCGTCCCGCTCTCCAGTTTAATAAGCTGTGTGAGCCACACCAAGAGCCGTGGACAGTCCTGAGAGGCAGGAGAAAAACCACACTGACCACCCCCAACCCTTGGTCCTGAGCAGGATTCCAGCCATCTGTCCCTCAGCTCCCCGCTGTCCTTCCTCCCGCCCCTGCCATCCTCTGACAGCTGCCTGCATTTCCTCTGAATGGCAAGCGTCACTCAGGGAAGACGGTCGTGGGGTAGCTGACTGTGTGCAAGGCATCGGGCCAGGGACGCTGGGCAGGGGTTCAGATGCTAAGTAAGATGCCGTCTCTGCCCTCGCTGGACCAAAGAAAAGGGCTGAAGGTGCAGGTTCCTGTTACTCCTCACAGACTGATTCATCTGGTTCTTACAGAAACCCCACAGCCAAGTGCGATTATTATTCCCAGTTTACAGATGCGAAAACAGAGGCCTAGAGGCTAAATCAATTGCTCAAGAACTAGCAATCCGCCCAAGGTCTTGCAACTAGCAAAGGGCAGGGCCGGGACTCAAGCCAGGCAATCTGGGGCCAACGTCCTCTCTTTCAACTGTTACAGTTCTCTCTAGAAGGTGGGAAAAGACTATGGAGCTGGAGTGGCCACGTGGGAAGTCTGACCAATCCTCTCTTCAAGGAACAAGGATAAAGGTGGACCGGAATGTCCACAGCAATGTTTCCAAGACTCTGGAACTTGGCTAAAAGCACACAACGGACAGAGCACAAATGGCTGTACAATGTATTTTCCTCTTCTCTTAACCTCTTTAGAAGGCACAAGACTGCATGACACCGTAACGCTGCATTCACAGCATATGCAGGTGAGATATATATCTGACGAGCAAGCCTAGCCTAGCACAAGGGCAGGGCCTTCATTCATGAGCGAGTTCTGGACGGCATGAGGACCATAGGGCTCTGGAGCCTGAGTTCCCCGGCCCCTCCCTCACAGCTGGCACGATTGGTCCACCTGGCCGTGAGAACAGTCGCCCCGGGGACACCGAATGGCACCACCTCATCTACCCAGAAGCCGTGGCCCATGAAGGGGCAACAGACAGGCTGACTAGACAGAAATTTCACAGAAAGACCAGCCATGGGTCCCCTCATAAGCACTTCCCCTACCCCCGCGTGACCACAGGCAGTTCACACCTGCCAGGGGGCCCAGCTCCCCACCCCTAGCAGGCTGACCAGGAGCCTGCGCACAGGCGGAGGGGACACCAAGGGGTCCAGAGAGAGACAAGCTGGGGAAGCTGCACACCCACCTCCCCACCGACGCGGTGTACTAAACACAGACTCTGACCCGTCATTGCCTATGCGGGGACAGGTGCAACCCTGTGAGTTCAGGCTCAAAAATAAACACACAGATTAAAGTAGGAACAGAGGCCAAACGCTGAACAAGACCTGAGTAGTCATCCCACAAAGGACACAGACACCACAGATTTAGTCCAGGAAACAAGTTAACAAACAGCAACAACAAGCACCCATGGGCGGAGAGCTGGCAGAAAACAGAATCCACCACCGCTGACGTATACGATCTTACATGCCCTGTCTCCAACAGAAAACTTAAAAACACACAAAAAACAAGCTAAAAATCTGAAACCGTGGCCGCACATTACTCAGGAAAGAAAAAGCAGGTGACTCAGGTTGTTTCACAGTGGGTCTTATGTTGAACATTACCAAAGACTCAAAGCATCTAAAACAAATATGTTCAAAGATCTAAGGAAGCCTGTGTTTAAAGATAACAGTATGCGGATAACTCACCAAAGACTCTCATAAAGATATAGATATAACTAAAATAGGAACCAAATGGAAACTCTGTAGCTGAAAAGTATAATAAACCAAATGACAGATTCACTACAGAAGCTCACTACCAGATCAGACAGGTGTGAAGAAAGAGTCCATGGACTTAAAGATAAATCAGTATTATCCAGTCGGAAGAACAGAGGAGAAAAATGAACAGGGCCTCAGAGACCTGGGGAGGACCGTCAACCACAAGAGTCCTACAGGGCAAAATGGGAAGGGAAATGGCAGGTAAAAAGGAATAACGGCCCAAACATCCAAAACATAGTGAAGAACAAGAATCTACAGATCCAAGAAGTTTGGCAAACCCCAAAGAAGGAAAACCACTAAAAGATCCATACCTAGACAGATTACAGTCTGTGAGAAGACAAAGACCAACAGAAAATACTGAAAGCATTGGGTTGGGGTGGGGGGAGAGAGAGAGACAGAGAGTGAGAGAGAGGAGAGAGACACTTATCACATACCAGGAATCTCCAGTGAGATTAACAGCTGACTTTTCATCAGAAACAACACAGACCAGAAAGCAGCAGGGTGATATACATACATACACACATACACACATACGTACATCATACATACATACATACATACATATATATATGATCACTGACAATACACACACACACACACACACACACAAAAGCTCACACACAAAAAACCGCATAGCCCATAAAACTGCCATATGTAAATGAAGGCCATACTCTGTACCCCACCATCATTTATCAATCAAGGCAGAAAAGAAAAAGAAAATGAAGGCCAAAGAAAAGATATTCCTACAAAAGACAAGAGAATTCACTGCTGATAGAGCTTCCTTATAAGAAATACAGAAATTCCTTCAGATAGAAAAGGAACAACTCCAGTGACTCAGATACACATTTAAAAATTAAAGAGCAAACCTCAAATTGACTGTGGAGGTAAATACAAATGGCTGTACAATATATTTTCCTCTTCTCTTAGCCTCTTTAGAAGGCACAAGATTGCATGACACTGCAATGCTGCATTCACAGCATATGCAGATGAAATACATATCTGACAAGCAAGCCTAGCCTAGCACAAGGGCAGGGCCGAGAAATGGAGCCGATTTGGAGCAGTTTCTGGAGTCTGCAGGAAGTCAGTACTGTCCTGAAGTACATGGTGGTAACCTAAGTCACACAGTGTATGCGCAGCCATGAGTAAAATAACTCAGGTATAAGGAAAAAGGGAACTAAAATGGATCATCATAAAATATTTAACGCAAAAGACAGTAATAAAAAAAGAACAGAAGAACAAAAGAAGACTGGAGACACTGAACAGACTATACAATGGCAGGTGCAAAGTCAACCACATCAGCCTAATAATAGAGCCCCAAAGGACACTCAGGAAAGACGGAGAAAATGAAAAGAGGAATAAACAACCCAACCATAGAAGCTGGAGGGGTTCATATCCCAGTCAGTGACTGACGAGAACAACCAGACAGAAAATCAGTAAAGGACAAGAGATGACTTGAGCAACGCTATCTCTCAATCTTACAACTCAACAGAAAAATGACAAACAGCCCAATTTTTAAAATAAGCAAGTAATTGGAATAGACATTTCGCCAAAGAGGACATCCCAGTGCCTAATAAGCATTTGGAAAGATGCTTAGCACCAATGGTCTTAGGGAAGTGGTAATAAAAATCTCAGTGAGATACCACTACCCACCCACTAGAATATCTAAAAGAAGTGAAAAATGCAGACAAGACCAAGTATTCCAATACTGCTGGAGGGAATATGAAAGATAACATGCTCACAGCCACGCTGGAAAACAGTAGCACAATTTCTTAAAAAGTTACACATAAATTTACCGTGGTGTTGTTTATGTTGTTAGGTGCCATCGAGTCAGATCTGACTCACAGTGACCCAATATCCAACAGAACAAAACACTTCCTGACACTGTGCTGCCCAGCACTATGGCAGAGCTTCTTTGCTATTCATGGGGTTTTCAAGGGCTGATTATTTTGGGAGTGGACTGCCAGGTCCTTCTCCCGTTTTTGCAGTACTGGGGTCAAACCCAGGCCTCAGAGAGCCCAGAGCAGCACTTTACCAACTGAGCTGAACCCCAGGCCATATTTGCCATATGGCCCAGCAGTTACCCGAGGGAAATGAAAGCATATGTCTATACGAACACCACAAATGGCAACTTTACTCATCATAATACCAAACTGGGAAGAACTCAAATGTCCATCAACAGTCAGAGGAGAAACAACCTATAATAAATCCATAAATCTAATACCAACACAATCTAATAAATCTGGTATCCACTGACCTCCAAAACCAAGGAATAGTATTCAGCAATGAGTGAAATAAACAATACATGCTGCAATGTGGACTAGCCTCAAAAAGATCATAGAAAGTACACGCAGCCAGATGTGCAAGCAATGTATTTTACAGTTTCACTTATACAAAGAGTTCAGAAAGGGAAAGACTACAAGGGAAGAAAGCAGGCTGCCTGGGGATGAGCTGGGACAGAAACTAATATACGCACAGGCATGAGCTAATTTTTTGCAGGGATGGAAATGTTTCAAAACTGAGTGTGATGACCATTGCAAACGTTTAAAAATCTGTAACAATTCATTGACAGGTATACTTAGAATAGGATTCGATGGTATATAATTACACCTTTCTCCATATGTCTGTCAGCCTGTCGTGCTGTGGGGGCTTGCGTGTTGCTGTGAGGCTGAAAGCTATGCCACTGGTATTTCTCACACCAGCAGGGCCACCCATGGTAGACAGGTTTCAGCTGAGCTTCCAGACTAAAATGGACTAGGGAGAAGGAACTGGCAGCCCATTCCTGAAACAATGAGCCGTTGAAAACCCTACGAATACCAGAGAAGCACTGTCAGATATAGTGCTGGAAAATGAGACCCCCAGGCTGGAAGGCATTCAAGAAACGACTAGGGAAGAGTGGCCTCCTCAAAGTAGAGTCGACCTTAATGACAGGAATGGAGTAAGGTCCCTGAGACCTCCATTTGCAGATGTGGCAGGACTCAAAATGAGAAGAAACACAGTGGCTGCAACGACGGGCTCAAACATAAAAAAGATCGTGTGCACGGCACAGTGCTGGGCAGTGTTTTTGTTCTGTTGCTGTTGCCGACACCCAACAATGGCACCCAACAGCAGCATCTGTACCTTAATAAAAGAGAATGGTAAAGGTAATAGGAACCAATGGCCAAATGTAAAGGGGAATGTGGTAAACATCATAAGAAAATGGGAAATGTTGAAGGAAGTCCATGAAAGTCGTTCGGAGAGGAAACTTGGGAACTAGATCTGGCAGAATAAACAAGCCATTGGCACATTAAGATGAAAGAAAAGGGGTCCTGGGAAGAGAGAACCTAACAAGTGAATGTGTGGAAGTGGGAAGAGGGGTGCAATTTCCCAGCACACACAGGCGAAGGGGAGGATGAGGGAAAAGGCTGCTAAACAGCCCTCTCTCTGGGCCCCGCACAGCCTCTCTCAAAGCCACACTCTCTCCTGGGTCTAGATACAGACTTAGTGTTAGCCGGGCTACTTAGGAATCACCCAAGCAAGGTCCAGAGCTCTAGAAGATTCTGGAGGACAGTTAAGGGAGCCATGCCTTGGTATTTTGAAACTACACTGGGAGATTCCAATGCTTTTGCAACCTCATGGACAGCTCCCCTCAAAGAGCTGGCACAGCTCCTCACTGGGAATATTGGAGCCTTTCCAGAACTGTACCCAGGCACTTCTTCATTCCAAAAAGAGAACAAACAGTTTCCTTTTAGGCACTATTTTTAGTGAGGCATCAAAATCAAAATTCTAGAGCAGTGGTTTTAAACTTTTTAAAATTATCACTGATATTTCTTTCTAATTGTCCCCATGAAATGTCCATGCCCCTGCTATAACATATACATATACACACTCTGTCAAAAGAGTGAATTTTTGCCCCATCCCTCATCCACAGGGGGTGGTGACCACCTCCGTAGAGACTGCATGCTCTGGGTCTCACAGTTAAGGGGTGGAGAAGACCCTAACTCACTGGGTATAGAGGCAGTATCTTGTGCATGTACAGGACAATCTGTTCTTCTGAATTTCCCTGCAATCAGAAATAAGAAAGTGAGTGTGGCCTTCTGGACCCTCCAGAACAGACTCCAATGGCTCTGGGGTCCAGAGAACAAGGGAGGCAAGCCTGGCCTGGGGAACAATTACAGAAATGAGATTGGTGATGTCTAACAGAAGTCAGAAGCCAAGAGAGACACGCTGTCTGGAGAAACTGCGTAGACCAGCAGGTCTGGGCTGGTGGTGGAAATACCACAGCAGATATAAAAGAAAATGCACTCCCTGGAAAGACCGGGCTCTCCAGCTTCTGGAATAGGGTCCCCATCTCTCTAGGCGGAGAGCAAGGAAGTGGCCTCTGCCTAACTTGGGGCCATCGAGCCAGCAGTGTCTGCTGTGTACTGCCACGTGGGTCATCGCTCTGGCTTTAAGCAGAGCTTGGTGGGCGATGGGTAACCCCCAGTTCCCTTCCCCCAGAATGCCAGAACCCCATAGTGCCATCTGGGTCACACCAGCTCCCTTTCACTGCAGGGCTAGAAAGTAAGATGTGCCCAAAGAGACCCCTCCCCACAGCCCGAGGGCACCAGGAGCCACCTGTGACCACACGCCCTCTGTATCCCACAGATTCCTAATGGAAAACTCTGTGTCCAGAGCAAAGATTCCCTCTCCTCTCCCTCCCCAACTCCTTCCTTATTCCCTGCAGGAGGCCTGAGAGCTCAGAAAGCAGAGGATGTGGCTTTGCAAGGGAAACCCAGGGAAAACCTGAACGCACCCTCTCGCTTTGCTTACTTTGGGTTCCTTCTTTCACCCGAATTTCAGAGGTCACATAGCTACGCAGACAATTCCCATCACCCTCGCTCTGTTAGTGCGTCTCTGCTATTCACAGACACAGGGCAGGATGGTAACACTTGCCCAAGCTATCCTCCAGGAACTGGGAGGAGGCCCAGCCCCCTGACGCCACACACCCTCCCTGGGCCTAGGAGAGTGTCTGGCAGGCGACCTTCAGGGTTTAGAGCCCCCTCAGAGTCGGCTGAGGCTGCCGTTCTGTGAAGACGCATCCCATGGGGAGCCACGAAGCTGAACTCTGTGTACACAGAGCACCAGCTACCTCTCTTCTCCCTGGCTCCAGTCCCTTGTCCCCTAGCCCCACAGCACTCTGCTTCTTCACTCATAAACCCTCCTAAGCCCTGGCCTCACCGAGGCAGCAGAAAGTTGCTGTCCCACCTCCACATGCTTGGCCACCTCCTGGGTAAACTTGTTCTTTTGCAAATTTCATCCTTTCAGTAACCAGCACCCTACACAGCCAGCAAGATGGGCGGGGTCACTGTCACAGACACAGCCATAGACAACTACGCAGGCCCAACAGCGCCCTTGGCACACTGCGGCCAATCACGGGCTCCCTGCAGGGGAACAAACCCGCCACCTGGGCCGCCAGTGTCCAGAGATGGACTCTCAGGATGACAGTCCCAGTGTTTCGCCAACAGGGAACACGCCTGCCACAGGGTCAACCATACAAGCCAGGGAAGGGAACAGCCAGAAAGAAGAAAGCAATTCCCTCTGAATATTAAAAACCAAGGTAAAACAGGAGTTGGAACACGTGACTTCTTAATGGCGTTATGTTTTAAAAGCAACAACGTGTACAAACGATGACAAATGTGTGGCAGGAACTTACTATTATTGTAAATTTCCAAAACCGCCAAGAAGACATTATCATCTCCATTTTCTAGAGAAGACAAAAGACCAGAAAAGTTATGTGTCTTTCCTAAGTTTGTGCAGCTAGAAAATGACAGAGGCAGAACTTCAACCCAGAACCTTCTGGCTCCTAAGCCCACGACACCTCAGCGGAATTGTGGCTGGCATTACAGGGACGTTTGCTCAGTACAATTCCGACCGTTTTCCAACAAGACCCAGCATGGGCCGGTGATAACCATCTTCTGCGAGATTCACCTTTAGTCACACTGGGCAGAGCGTCCCTTGCTCCAGAAAAAGCACCTCCCCACAGTTTCCGCCTGGAGCCCCAGCGCTGGGAAGCAACACTGACCCACCATGTAGCTCGCATTTTGTTGGCAGGTAAAGGAAGGTTTTTTCCTCTTTGTGGCAGGGGCACACACCGAGTGCTCATCCCAGAGCCCAGCAGAGAGGGAGGCTTATCCTGGAACCATTCCTGCAAACCCTGGGGAAGTCCCCTGCCGCAATTCTAGAACTGCGTGATGAACTAAAGGTCCCTCATTAAGGGCTCTCTTAAACCATGCCTTTCTCTTTTTTGTTTTGTTTTCCTTTTAACCAATTATCTCTGGAGTTAGACATAATTCCATAAATGGAAGAGAAACAAATGGGAAAAACAAACACTGGGATTTCGAGGACTCAGTCTTCTTTAGAGGAGCAAAACCGCAATCGGGCTGAGTGGTTTCACTGAGCAGCTTCCAACTCAGAAACAAAAGCGGATATTGATCATGGTGACGGAGGCCAGGCTGAGATAGTTCAATGTCCCCCACGCTGCCTCTTAAAAATCTGTATGGTCTCTGAAGGGAAGATTTGCATTTTTAGAAGTGAAGAACACAATAAAAATGCAGAATGCCACATGGTAACTTAATAACCTGTAATGACAAATGCCACTGCACTTGGGACCTCTAAAGATTGGACAGAAGAGCGCCTGAGCACATACTCAGTGCAATAACCCTCAACGTGTAGGATGGAGGGAGTCAAGAAAATAGCTTCCACATCTCCGATCATTCGAAATGGGGAAGATTATGAAGAAGTACTGGAAGCTCCATGAATCAATGGTATTGGCCGAGAATCCAGATGGCAAGTCACAGTAATTTTCTCCCAGTAATCAAATGTTAGGTCCATTTACAAAAAGCTTCCATATGGGATCAGGCCTCAATAAAACATTGTGTCCTGGCTCTGGATGATCAATATGGTTGAGCTAGCCGTTGCTGTATGAGGCAGCACACTCATTTCAAAACAGCCCTGAACCCTCCAGCCTGATAACAGGCTTCACTCAGGGCAATGCTCTGCAGCAAAGCGCATCACACCCGGCTTCCTGGCATTTCCTTTGCCGGTTCACTGTTTCATTAAGTGGACCCATGGCAAGGGGGCAGGCTCTGGAGTCCAGCTTCCCCTCCGCCGAACCTGCTCATCCCCTGGTCTCATTTCTCGGTCAGACACCAAGTCACAGCCTCGTGCTAGTAACGGTGGGTGTGGAGGTGCGCATGGGATCCCACATCCTCCATGCCCACAGGTCATTTCGCTTTCAAAGCTGCTTTTTCATGTAAAATCCATCCCTTGAAATGCAGTTCTGGAGATTGGACTTGAAGAGATGCCTGCACCGCCCCAGGCTGTGAAATAATTGCTGGCGAATTCGGTTCTCAAGGGGCCCAAAGAAGAGCAGGGACTTCTGTGTCCTTACGTGCACACTCTGGCGTCTCTGGAGGGGCTCAGAGCCTGGAGGGTCTGCTGCCCAGGGGCCTTAGTCCAGGCTAGGGATGACCTGCTCCACCCGTCCCTGGCCCTCTGGAGGATCTCGGCAGGGTAAGTGGGCCTTGCTAGGTCACAGGGGCTCACACACCAGCAGCTCTGATGGAGAGCCTCTTCCTTAGAAATGCAAAATCCCCTACCTGCCACTGGATGCTGGGGCAGGTTCTGCATTTTAACAAGGTCCCTGGGGTGAGTCGCACACATGAAAGCCCACAGCCCCTGCCCTCCCCCGGGGAGGCGGGGAGGCGCCACCACACTCTGCAGCCTCCCAGGTGACAGGGAAGTGGGGCACTCATCCGGCAGAACCGGATGCCCTCAGGAGGAGGCAGGTACAGTGGGGCCCCTCTCCCATGCTTCTCCCCTCTCCTCAGCACCTCCCACTGCCTGACTCGGTGCAGCCCTGTCTGTCCATTCCTGTCTCACGGCTACATCTGTGTCCTGGTCACCACTGCCCCTCGCCTGAGCAACCACCACATCCACCAAGCTCCCCCCCCAACAGAAATGGACAACTCCCTTAACACCTGTGACCTACCAAAATTAAATCCAGAGGATATAAACAATTTAAACAGACCCCTAACAAGTAATGAAACTGACGCAGTAATAAAGAACCTCCCAACAGAGAAAGGCCCAGGGCCTGACAGGTTCAGAGTCAAACGCCATCAAGCCTTTAAAGAAGAATTAGTGGCTATCTTCATCAAACATTTCCATAAGATAGGAAGGGAAGGCATACTTCCAAACTGATTCTACAAAGCCAGTATCACCCTGATGCCCAAACCAGATAAGGACACAAAAACAAAAAGAAAACTACAGATCAGTTTCACTAATAAACAGAGATGCAAAAATTTTTAATAAAATTCTTGCAAATTGAATATGTTGTTGTTAGGTGCTGTCGAGTCGGTAATCTGACTCATAGCGACCCTCATGGGGTTTTTAATGGCTATTTCGGGATTGCTTTGGGAGTGGATTGCCAGGTCCTTCTCCCATTTTTGCGGTGCTAGGAATTGAATTTGGGACCTCAGAGACTGCAGCACAGTGCTCTACCAACTGAGCTAAATCCCAGCCCTAAATTGAATATAGCATCACATAAAGATGATCAGACATCCCTGCATGGCACCTAACGCCTCCTGTAATGTGCACAAGGCGTGTCGCCGTGCTGTGCCGCTCCTTATCTTCCAGTGGCTTCCCATGGCACCTAGAATTGACCCCTAAATCCAGACTGTGGCCTTCAACATGCGGTAAGATGGCACCCTGCCCTCCTCCCTGACTGTCTCCTACCACTGTCCTCTGTCCTCACCAGTCAACCCACACTGGCCTTCTTCCTGTGCATAAACTCGTCATGCCACTTCCCAGCTTGAGACAACCTGCCCTTGCACCCACCTGGAAGCTTCTTACTGGGCTGGTTGCTGCTTACCAAGTAGGCTTGGGAAACCCCCTTCACCAAGCACCACCTCTCCCCCAAGCCAGCCACCACGGCAACACCCAGGCCTGCTAACCCTCAAGTGCCCCATCCAGAAGTGTCCTGGTGGTGCCTTTATGTGACCCACTCCCCACTAACAGCCAGTTCTTTGAAAGCCAAGACTTTGTTGTACAGGTGTATCACCCTGGCGTCTGATCCCGTGAGACAGCATGCCAGGCGCTGCCCTTATGCAGAGCTGAGAGGTGGACAGGGAGCCGCAGAGACCCTGTGGCCTCAAAGCCTCACATTCTCACTCTCTAGTTGGTGACACAGAGGACACCTGGGCTTGACTTTACTACTTAGAGGTGTTAGAGGCTTGGGCGCTGGCCGCACAGAGGGGAGCAGCCCTAAAGGTACAGTCACGTTGCTCTGCAGGACACTCACTGATCTTCTACCTGGCTGTCCCAGGAGGCTGATGGTGAAAGACCCCAGGGCCACACAGTGATGAAGGACAGTTCCTGGGTCAGCCCCACGGAAGAGGCGGGAAGGAAGCAGGATGGTGGGGAGCAGGGTCTGGACACCGCTGCAGCAGGAGCTGAGCTGAAGATGGGACGGATGGCCCTCGGGAGCCCAGCAAGGTGAGGACCGGCCTGAGAACCACCTGTGGAGGGGACCTGGGCCCAGAGGATCCCAGGGGATCCTGCAGTGAGCTGGGTTTCAGCCTTCTCTTGTGGCACTACCAGAACCCAGGGACCTGCAGCCAATCACGACAGCAGAGCATGACCCCATCCCCACCCCACACCCAATTCTCCTCTCCATGCGTCTTCTCAACGTGCCTCCAAATACCCAGTTCCTCAAATCCACCTCTGACGTCGCCAACATACTGACTCCCACTCGTGAGTTAAAGATGACCTATGACCTAGGTCCCTCCTAGAATTACAAAAGTGGCCTCTACTTCCACTTTTCTCCCAATTATGTTTTCACAGATGCACACGTTATGTGACAGCTACTGCGTCTATGTGACAAAGGAGGAGGCTTGTGTTGAAAAGGAATGGGCCCTCGGTCGCCTCCTGGCTGGGCCTCACATCCAGCCAGGACAGTGCCAAGGCTCCAGCAAGTCAGGTCTGCAGAGAGCATGGGTCCCTCAGGGACCACTGAAATGGTTGGCTGGAGGGTGATGGCGGCATCCTGACCAGAGAGTCCTGGAAACAGAACCGAAGGGGAAACCTGAGGTTAACCCCAGTGGCCTTTGGAGCTGGTGTTCGTCAGAGCCATGAAAGACACACAGCCTTCGTTCGGTGTGTGCTCAACGATGGGGACCATACAGCACTTTCTCTAGGCTCTAGTGATGTCACTTTATCTGAGGAGGTAAAGCAACAGACACAGCATCCTGGACATTCTCGATTTGAAATGCACTGTGAGAATCAGAGTTGTCCAGGCCAGGCACAGAGGACAGAGCTGTGACAGGCTGAGAGGGCTCTGTGAGCCACGGGCGCGGGCCAAGGCTCCGCAGAGAGTGAAGGGCTCATGGAGGACCTGCTTCCTCGATGCATCCATGACACTGCTTCCTTCCAGCCTGGCCATGACCGCTGAGAGCCGGCAACTTACTTAGAAATGCAACAGCAAGAACAGGGAAATGGACAGATATAGGACTGGAGAGAGAGAAAATCATATAATAAAGCAATGAAGCAGAATGTCAATTGAAGAGTCAATGCAGAGAGTGTGTCAGCATTAACTAAGCGATAATAAACATGGGGTGGAGATGATTGATAATGCAGAGAAGGCAAAACACAACCTCATTCATTCTCTATTCTGCCTGTTAAATGTGTTCACACTTCTATAATGGACACCACATGCACGCATACACAGGTAAAACATAAAGGACATAAACATAAATAGATAAAATGTAATAATGTAAGTGAATAAAACAAGCATATGCAGAGTATTGGGGCGCGTCAACAGGGGAGAGAGATTCAAGCTGGGCCTGCGCTTTGTATCTAGCAAGAAATGAACATCACAATGTTTCCTAGACTGTGTAATTCAGGAGACTGTAGACTACTTTCCCCTTAATGTAAGTTATTCTTAAATTTAACAGAAAGTTGCTTAGGGCAAATGGTATTTATGAACTAGATGTCAGAAAATAACAGCAATTCCAAGTGATGCAAAACGAAATCATTCAAACAACCTGAGGAAAAAGCACAAAATCCAAATATAAGCCTTTCACCGTAATGGTCTGGTTGATCTGCCTGCAAATGT
Organism: Pedetes capensis; assembly: GCA_007922755.1. Classification (NCBI taxonomy): domain Eukaryota; kingdom Metazoa; phylum Chordata; class Mammalia; order Rodentia; family Pedetidae; genus Pedetes; species Pedetes capensis. Next base: position 25,638 of record VMDO01014436.1, on the reverse strand, counting down.
GCCAGAAGAATAAAAGAATACGTTCCAGGCAAGGTGTGACCCTTCTCTCCCCTCTCCCTTTGGTTGTTGGTGGCAGGTGTTTTGTTGTTTTGTTTTGTTTTCAGAGACACGGTCTCACTATATAGCCCAGGAGTCCCCAGAACTCACAATCCGCTTGCCTCAGCCTCCTGAGTTCTAGGATTCCAGGTGTGCACAACCACACCCAGCTAAGGACCCTTCTTATGTGAGAACACCACCAGAGCCACCCTGTCATTATACAGAAATGTAAGCACAGATTCCAGGTGTAACACTTATGCTTATCAGTGACACCAGACGGATAGCAATGGCACGGGAAAGAAGCCACCTCTGCAGTGCTTCCAAGGCCAGCAAATTCGTACAACAAGCCAGCGCTGTGTTCCACAAGTGTGAGGCCTCAGTCTAACACATAGCTCACCCCAGCGCCGATGGCCACGATGACCCTGGGTGCAAGGACAGTCAGCATAAGCTCAGGACCAGAGACCCAGGGAAGTTTAGGGGCTGGAATAAGTCCCCAGCAGCCTTGGGCAACAGCCTTAGGAGAAACAGCAGAGCCACTAAGGGCTATGAGCCCCACAAAGTGATGCAAATGCATCCCAGGTTCTAGAAGGCCACCCGGTCCTTTCCTGGTGACAATTTAGAACTGGTGTTTATCCAAGAACTATGCCTTTCCAGTAGGACCTCAGTTGAGGAATTACAGGGCTCCTGTGCAGAGAACTGAACATGTCCACTTAGCTGGAATACATCTACTCCGTAATAACAAGGTCTCAAATGTTTGCCATTGCTAATTGAAAACCCTGTGAGGGTCATTTTAAGTTGGACACAACTCTATGGCATCCAACAACAACAATATGTATACAAGTGATTTTACTGAGCATCTACTGGGTCAGGCACAGTGCTAATAAGTACATGCACCAGTTAACCCTCCTGGTCCACATCCGACTCCAGCAGGTAAGTGCTCTAGTGGCTCCACAGCCACCTGGAATGAGGAGGAACGGGGCCTGGAATCCAAGCAGTCTGATTACAGAGTCACCCTAAGCACGCCAGCTATGTGCTTAAAAATCAAACAGTGGCATGCAGGGTTTGCATGGCTGGAATGAAGAGAATGAAGAGCAAAGAGCAACAGCAAGTCTTCTGCAGGCCAAAGCCCACCCGCTCAGGCTGTGAGAAGAGTGTGACCAGCATTCTGGCCCCACACCCCATTCTGATGACACCATCAACCTAGCCTGAGACACGGGACTGGAGGAAAGTCCTCAAAGGAAGCACTGCCTGCCACTAGCGTTTGCTCCACCACAGCCAGAAGGCGGCCGTATTCTCAAACCCGTTAGTAATAGCGCAACCGAACCACAAATGAGGGCATAATGAAAGCATTTTTACTTTGCTTTACGAGTATCTGAAATCTGCCAAGCCCAGATGACGACACAGAGCAAACCAGCCTTTCATGGAGGATATTTAACTTTCTCTTCTTTTGCTTAGGATGCAATCTGAGAAAGCTCATTATCTACTGGGGACCTACGATGTACCAAGACCTGAGCGAGGTGCTCCCCACAAACATTATCTCATTAAATCCTGGCATAAACTGTGTGTCAGAGGGATTATTGACTGCAGTTTAGAAACACAGAAGAAGCAGCTCAGAGAGTTTGAGGGACTTGTCTGCAACCACACAGCTACTGGGCAGAAGGATATTTTAAACCTGTGCAGTTGCATCCAGCCCAGGGTTATGAAAGCACCTGGCCACCTCAAACACCTTTCATCACAAGGACAGTTAGGAGCTAGGGAGAAGGCAGCAGGCCCTCAAAAGTGCTGAAGATTAAAATCTGTCTACTAGCATGAGGTGGCAAATCACCTCCGCAGGGCAGCCCAGCGTCCCTGGCCTGCAGAGCTACTAGGTCGGTCCAAGATGCCGTGATGACTCCAAGTGCTGTGTGGCACAGAGGTGGCGCCATATCAGTTGCTGGGAGAGGGTGCATGAGAGGTGAAAGAGCCTCACTCAGCAAGAGCAACAGGGCCCCCAAGTCAGAGCTGGGCATCACTGCAGGGGAGCTGGGCAGGCCGGGCCCTTTGACCACAAAAGCAAGAGAAGCTAGCTGGTGCTACCCTGTTCTCGGGAACATGAAGGGTAGGTCAAGGGCACCCAGTGCTGCCAATGGAGGAAGGAAAGTACTGGAGTACTGCTGCTGTTGTTGTTGTTGTTGTTAGGTGCTGTCAAGTCAGTGTCTGACTCACAGTCACCCTATGTACAACAGGGGAGACACTCCTGTCAGTGCTTCTCTGCTATTCATAGGGTTTTCAATGGCTGTTTTGGGGGAGTGGGTTGCCTGGTCTGTCCCCCATGCCTACAGCACCTGGTGTTCCCACGCGGTCTCCCATCCAAGTACTGACCAGGCCCAATCCTGCTTAGCTTTCGCCATCTGATGGGATCAGACGCCACAGTGGTATGGCTGCGGGCCACTGTTAGGACACTGCAAATGCGATTCTGCTTCAAAAAAGTAGCTGGAACCCAGGTTTCAACGCACAATCCCCAAAACACAGGAGCGAATTCCAAGAGCTTCAGTGCCCTGTGAGCTTGTCACCTGCTAAGTACTAAGGGCTACAAATCACAATGTGGAACTCATCACCCTCGGCTACATTAAGGGCACCATGGCATAAAATAAGAACTACAAGTGATCGAGAGGGGAAACACCGACAGAAACCAGCAACACGTGAGGAAATACCAGGGGGCAGATGGAGGTTTCTCAATGCCCCAGCAAGCCTGGGAGGAGCAGAGCAGGACTCGGCAGGGCTCCCAAGTTGATGCTGCTTCTCCCCAAAGCTTCAGGTTCCCAGAATCCCTTACGGTGCCGCAGTGAAGCAGTGACAGGCAAACCAGAAAGAAGGGATGTCAGGATCTAGGGATGTGCGGGTTTCAAAAAGGAAGAATCCCAGGCACTGGTGGAAGTGAAACCCAGACCGTTTGCAGCCAGCTATAAATGGCGGGGGAACATTTTATCATCCATCAGCCTCAAAGCATCCAGGAACCTGAAGGTCAAGTTCAGCTGACACAGAGGCTTGGCACCTGGCGAGCGGAGTGCGTGGCTCCTTCCCAAGTCCTTGCCGCTCACCTCTCCATTCATGGTGGTGGCACCTTCTGGCCTGCATCCTAGCCAGTGTCTGGGCTGCTCTGGCCACTTCCAACCAGGCACTGACAGACCACACCAGCCAACTTCTGAATAAGCGAGACAAGACTGCATGCAGCCCCTGAGGACAAAGGGTAACAAGTGCCCCCCGAGAACATGTCTGTCTTGCTGTGGGGGCTTGTGTGTTGCTGTGATGTTGAAAGCTATGCCACTGGTATCTCAGATACCAGCAGGGCCACCCATGCTGGACAGGTTTCAGCTGAGCTTCCAGACTAAGACAGACTAGGGAGAAGGACCTGGCAGGCCACTCCCAAAACAATGAACCATTGAAAACCCTATGAAGAGCAGAGAAGCACTGTCAAATATCATGCTGGAAAATGAACCCCCCAGGCTGGAAGGCATTCAAGAAATGACTGGGGAAGAGTTGCCTCTTCAAAGTAGTAGTAGTAGTAGTAGTAGTTTTTAGGTGCTATTGAATCCAGTCTAACTCTAGCAACCCTCATAGGGATTTCAATTTCAGGATTGCTTTGGGAGGTGGATTGTCACATCCTCTCCCATTTTTGCCGTGTTGGGGATTGACTCCAGGTCCTCAGAGAATACGGAGGAGCACTCTACCAACTGAGCTAAATCCCAGGACCCCCAACACAAATACTTCTGATTAAAAAGATCAGCACAACCCAAGCGCCCTTCAAGGAACGAATGGTGCACCTAACCATGGAACCCCTGTCCCAGGGACTATAACAGAAGGGGTGAATCATTGACCCATGTGAGAACTTGGCTGGAGCTCATGGGACTTGTGCTGAGGGAAGAAAACCAACCTCAGAAGGTTGCCCACTGTACGGTTCCATTTACATAACACTCTTAACATGACAACCTTAAAGAGATAGAGAACAGATGAGGGGTGCCCCGGGGTGAGGGAGCAGGGTGTGTGGCTGTAAGCGCGCAGCAGGTTAACCATGGTGGTGGCCTCTCTAATCAATGCGTGCAACGAGACTTCAGAGAACTAAATACGCGCACAAATGAGCACAGACAACGCAAAGGAAGCCTGCCAACAGATGTCTCTCGGTCCATTCCCTGACTGTGGATTGCCTGCGGTGGAACTGTACTAGTTTTGCAGGATATTACCACTGGGGGAGGCAGGCCAAAGGGTACACAGGGTCACTCTGTATTTCTTCTTACCGTTGCCTATGAATCTACAATCACCTCAAAGAAAGGAGGTTGTTTTTTCTTAACTTCCAGCCACCTTTTCGTCTCCAACCTGCAAACCACATGAGTGGTGATTTTTGTTATGTGTACACACGTCACGTGAGCCTGGATTGTGGAAGCATCACTCTCTCAAACATACTCATAATTTCCCCCAAGTGTCATATAAATTTCAAACCATTAAATAAAATGATTTTATACTGTCCTGGTAGATATTACTAACCCTTACCCCCACCAATGACATCAGTGTTTCCATAGTAACTAATGTACTTCAAAGTGGAAAATGCAGATGGTGGCTTTAATAAAAACAAACAAACAAACAAAAAAAAGGGCAGAAAAAGTAAGTGATAGAAACTAAGCTCATTAGTGCAAGTCGGGATGCAGAACGTACCTACATGACGGGCACCAGCTCAGGGAAAAGCAATAAATATTTTAGTAGAACCCTTATGCTAACACATTCTATGTAACAATGGCCTATCAAATTACACTGTTGCCTTGGAACAGCGGCTGCCCAACTCAAGCACTAATAATGCCTAAGAATCTGCATGGAGGCAAAAGTGTGTGCTCAAAAGCATAAGCACAGATCACGTGCCGGTCTTTATGCATAGGTTGTAGCTGTGTCTAACTGAGAACAGCTATTTCCGAACTATTTGAATGCCAAGAAGAAAGAGCTCACAAAAGAGAAGTGGATAAAACTCGTACAGGAAAAAAGAAAAAGCCCCAATTCCTATTTCCGAAATGTAAGAAAAAACAGAGTAACATCTCCACGGAAGGCAACGTGTCTCTCCTTAAGCATATGCCCCTCCTGATGAGGCCTGCGTGCTTTTTTCAGTTACTGTTAAGTATTTCATTGTTCAGATGTCTGTGAAAAATGATTTTTCTGGGCACGGAAATCCAAGCTCAGGGTTGTGAGGAAGGTAGCTGGGAGGTGACAGTTCTAGATGGTTTGACACAACACTAAAATCTGGTTTTAACATAACAGAGTGGGATGGAAATGTTGATCTGTTTCTGTCAAATGTCATCCCGATGCCGTGGGCACACTGAACAGACGCGGCAGGTGGTTCCGTCGGCTACTCTCCCTGCTGTGAAGCCCGGATCTGAAAGGCTGTGATGTGACTCGCAGGCCACTAGACGGCCAGCTGGTTGTTTCCTCCTGATGGCACCTGGAGACCACCAAGGTCAACCAATACACCTAGCGGCCCGAAGCCCCTGGGGCACACCTCCCTCCCAGGAAGCCCCTGGGGCACACCTCCCTCCCAGGATGCCCCTGGGTTCACTTCTGCAAGGCCGGCCCCTGCTGCGTTGTGCCAGCATGGCCCTCTGTGCTCTTGACCGGCCTCACCTCCAGGGAGCCTCTGAGGTACTGTGGCTTCCACGGGATGGTCTCCTGGGGTGGAGGGCTGGAGAGGCGGCCCCACCATGCACCCACCTCCCAATGCCTGGCAGCAGGTTGGAGGAGACAAGGGGGCTCGTGTCGCCAGCTTTCTGCCACTGTGACAAACACCTGAGAACATTGGCAGGTGAGGGTGCACCTGGGCGCACAGCCCCACAGGCTTCAGTCCACGCTCCGACAGCCCTTGTGTTACATTTCCATCACTGTGGAAAATCAGCTTGCAGGAGAAAGGTTCATTGTTTCGGGGGTTCAGCTCACAGTTGACCCACAGAGGCCAGGAAGCAAAGAAAAGAAGGAAGGGCGGGGTCCCTATATTGCCTTCCTGGGCCACACGCCCCAGGCCCCACCTTCTAAAGCTCCTGACACCTCCCAACACTGTCCCAGGCTGGCCAGCAGCCTGAGCACCGGGCCACTCAGGAGCACTTCAGATCTAACCCATGACCGCCCTGCTGTCCCTGGGGCTGCGGGGAGGCAGCTGTGGGTGGGGCAGGGGGCAGGGGGCCTCCGGCCTGACTGCACACACCGCACGTTGTGGTTGGGACGTGGCTCATCCCCAAAGCTTCACGTGTTGGAAGCTTGCATCGGGTGGGCATTGAAAGGTGATGTGACCTGGGAGAGGGGGATCCTGGTGGAGGTGATGAGGCCGGGGGGCACTACCCTCAACAAGGATAATGAGGTCCTCACGGGACTCAGTTGGTTCTCATCAAAGGAGTTTGTCGTGAAGCAAAGTCACTCATGGGCTCAGCCCCTCTGCACACAGCTGCTTCCTTTCCTTCTTCTTTGCCACGCTGGGACGCAGACAGGAGGACCCTTAACAGACATCTGCACTGTGCTGTTTGGACTCTCCAGGAACCAGAATCACGAGTCAAATAAGCCTCTTTACTCTGTCAATTTTGCAGCCTCAGGTATTCTGCTATAGCAATGCAAAACAGAGAAGACACCTTTCCTCACAGCCCTGAAGCTGAAGGCCTGGGTGAGTCAAGAGTCGCTTAGCTCTGCTCACAGAGCAGCCTCCCGCCCTGGTCCTAAGGACTGTATACCCCGAGAGGGAGCGCTCCTCTCCCGGGGAGCAGGGTGCCTCTCCGCAGAGTGCCAGTTTCCTCCTGAACAGAACAGGAGGGGAGGTCTGAATGGCCTCCACCCAGTTTTTTGCACTGCAAATCGCACACCCACTTTTTGTTTGGAGACATTTCCTGTGTGTGAACACAGTGTGTTCTGTTACCAGCTTTAAAGTTATACAGAACTGATACATCTGAGGCCCAGCTGCAGCGTTGAAAAAGAAGGTAAAAGGAAAGAAAAAGGCAGCCACAGTAGGACCTGCTTCCTAATTTTAGCTCATCTTACAGAAATCTAGTTTGCAGGAAACTCAAAGGAGAGGTGCAGCCGAGGCACTGTGCGTCCTTGGGGCCAGGAGCCTACCCAAGGGGCCCCAGGACTCTCCCTCCTGCACTGCCTGCACTCATGGAAGCACAGTGCTCCAGGACACGCAGGGTCCCGCCACCCCTTGGCCGTGCCATCGACGAAGCAGTGGGTAACACCAGCTGAGGCTGAGCAGGCCGGATGCAGGGCCTCCCCCAGCTGGCAGGCCGACTTCCAGCAGGGTTTTACCACTTCAAAGCAGGGAGGGGGAGGGAGGCAGCTTTGCCAAGTCAGGTGCCTACAGCTCCCCGCTCTGCTAAGCCGAGTGGAAACTCTGGTGCCAACCCGGACATGCCCCTGGGTGGCTGTGGCCCTGGGTTCCCAGCAGGTCTGCAGCCAGCCTCCTGCCAGCCCTGCACCTGACATCTTGGATCCACCCTGACCGATGCTGAGAAAATCATTTCACATCTCCCACCACCGAATTTCCCCCGGCTCCACCCAGGCCCTACTCCAACAACAGCTCCCACCCCAGCCCAACACATGGCTTCTGTGATCAGACAGCACCCTGTCCGCCCTCTGCAATGAACTGGGCCAGATGTGAGACTCCAAGCGGGCTCAGCATGGCCTAGCCGGGCCCGGAACGTTCGGGTGGGTGAGTCACTAATGAGAATCACAGGGACGCGTCATCTCCCCACTAGGATGCATAAACTCCACGAGGGCTCGAACACGCCCGACTCCACTGCACACTGCTTGCAGTATTTAAGGAAGTTGTCAAAGTTAATTAGTTTGGCAGGCACCAAGGAGCCTGTGTGCTGAGAAATTCGGAGAACCGTGCCACTCCCACCCCAGCCAGAGGAAGCACGGAGACAGACGGACCCGAATGCAGATGTCTGGCCCTCATGGAGCCCGCGTCTGGCCAAATTGGAGACTGGCTGCCACAGAGGGGGACACAGTCTCCTCCGGCCTCACGGGAACAGTCAGGTCTTCAGAGGGAGACAGGGCCAGCTGGGAACTGTACCAAGTCAGCTCGTGCTAAAGAACCCCGGTGGGAGCGGCGGTGAGGGACATGCACACATGCGCAGACACACGCTGTGGACGGACACACATGTGCTCTCGAGGATGCCTCGGGCTTGTGAGCCACATTCATCCCCCTTAGGTGGACGGCACGGCCATCCAGGCCAGTCCCTGCCTTCCGCTGGGCCCGGAGCCAGGAAGGATGTGCTCAACAACACCTCATCCTCCAAGCACGTGTACCCCACCACCTTAGACATCACCACCCCAGAGACAGCTGTTCACAGAGGGGAACCAGACTGTCGCCTGGCAACACTTCTTCAGAGACAAGGCTTCCTGGGGTGCAGGGCTCTCTTACCGATACCCCAACATGGTCCTACTGAATCCCAAACCTCAGGCCCAGTGAACAGTACCTCTGCTTTCCTTCACCCTCGGGGTCGCGGGTCCTCTCCTCTTTATCTTCCCTGGCATCATACACTGAAGAGTGTCCCCCAAGAGACACACACAGTCCCCATTCTCAGTACCCATGAACATGACCTGACTTGGAAGCCAGGTCTCAGCAGTAAGCAAGCGAAAATGAGGTCATCAGGGTGAGCCCCAGCCCAATCTGACTGTGGTCCTCAGAAAGGCCGGAGAGAAATGCCCACGGATGGCAGAGGCCACATTCGCGTGCCATAGCTCCATGCCAAGGTCCACCTCAGGGGTCGATGGTCACCACCAGAAGCTAGAAGGCATCAAGGAAGTGTTTGATCTGGAGCTGTAGAGGACCCGCGACCCCTTGATTTCAGACTCCCAGCCTCCAAGTCTGTGAGGAGTAAATCTATTGCTTCAAGCCACTCAGATGTGGTAACGCATCACAGCCGCCCCAGGAAACTCTAATGCCCGGCTTCCTCCTCCAGGAGCACCTGGAGAAACACATCTTTACCTGTCCCTCACACCTCCAGGTCCACTGCCACCTCACTGCCAAGGGATAAGCTGAGAAGCACTTTCTCTTTCTATATAGAACTTTTCTCCAAAAAATCATATACACATATACAAGATATGACTGAAAATATGATGCATGTCTAAATTTTTCAAAATTTATTATGGTAAAAGACACATTGCCACTCACCCCCCTTTAAACACTCCCCCTGGCTTTGAACACTCTCATGCCACCATTCTTGCCACTTTCTGAAGCAGTTCTGGAAGCCAACTTTCTTGGGTGTCTTTAGTCTCATCCCCCATCGTGACAGTGCTGTGTGTCACACACGGCTTCTGGTATGACAATTTCTGTCAAATAAACACACCACGGTGTATCCTCATCTGCCTTATTCACCGGATCTGACACCACGAGACTTCTGGCTCTTCCTTCAAGTCTAAATGGCCGTGAAAGGTAAAGGCTTTGAATCGATTTGGGACATCAATGTAGCCACGACAGCACATCTACAGACACTGTGAAAGGACTTGCAGGACGGCTTCCGACAGTGGCAGGAACGACGGGATGCGTGCACTCAAAGCTGGGGGAGTGTTCTGAGGGGATTCATGGCAATGTGCCTTTTACTGTAATAATTTTTTAAATTTAAGCATTCACCGTGTTTTCTGATCACACCACAACAGCACTGAGCCAACCACCTGTGACCACGATGGCCAATTCATGTGGCACAAAGACAAAAGTCACTGCAAAGACCCAAGAACACTCAGCTTCCCTTTGATGATCTAAAGTGTTGTCACACTGAATAGTCTCCTTGGTGGCATTCGGTGCCACAGCCCTGGAGTTATTTGTAACTGCTGCCCTGTTATTATTATTTTTGAAAAAATAATAGTGAAACCCAATCAATCCCAAAGTATCAGAAGGCAAAGAAAGGTATATATGATTTTTTTCATTGGCTGGGGTTTAGCTCAGTTGGTAGAGTTCTGGTCTGCACTTTCTGAGAACCCAGGTTCGATCCCCAGCACTGCAAAAATGAGAGGACATGGCAATCCACTCCTGAAACAATCAGCCATTGAAAACCCTATAGGGTCACTATGAGTCGGACCAACTTGATGGCACCTAACAACAATGGTGCCTATTAGAAAACATGGAGGACGGGGAGGAGGAGGAGAATCATGTTAAACAGAGTGAGAGAAACAGTGATTGTTTTTCCAGCACTCACCAAAGCAACACAGGCTCAACATCCTTTATGCAAAATGCTTCACATACATCTTAAGGGCGTGAACAAAATGCAGCCGGGCTCCTTGCTAGACTGTATCACGGATCACCTCTTGCCCAAGGTCCAGCAGAATCCTCATCTTCCTCTAACATGCTGTCAGCCCCTTCTGCATTTCTTTTTTCCCCTCAATTTTTTTGGGGGAGCTCTTGGGGGCTGAACCCAGGGTTGTGCACATACTTTGCAAGTGGTCTGCAACTGGGCTGCACCCCTAGCCCATTTCTCTATTTTTTATCTTGAGATGTTGTCTTGCTAAGTCATGCAGGCTGCCTCTGGGCTCGAACCTGTGATCCTCCTGCTTCTGCCTCCCGAGTTGCTGGGGTGACAGGTGTGTGTCACCGCACCTGGCCCTCGGCGGTGGTGACGCAGTCGGCATTATCTTCACCAGAACCGCACCTCAGGCCCTCCAGGGCTTCTCACTGCATCTCCAGACTCTCTTAATCTCCCCCAAACAACATGTGAAGGCCGAGGAACCCCAAGGCCAGGTTTCTGCACAGCAATGGCCCCACTCCCCAGTAACAACCTTCTGTATTAATTGCTGCTCTTGCTGTAGAAAAAAAATGCAAACCAAAGACAATTTATGGGGAAAGAGATTCATTGGGGGCTCACAGCTAGAGAATCAGCCCATAAGGGCAGCAGGGTAGGCATGGCATGGGTCTTAGACTATCTGCATACACAGAGTGAGTTATGTGGGGAATGAGAACCTACAAAACCCATTTATGTTTCCTGTGTACCTGACACAGCCAGCCTACCAGTAACTGGAGGCAGTATTTCTAGTGCCTCCACATTCTTACTGTGGTGTCATGTCAGCACTTGAAGTTTCATATTTTGGAGCATTTCAGGTCTTGGGGTTTTGGACCAGGGATGCTCAGTCTGTATTTTTATTTGTATATGTTTATAATTATTAATTCCAAAAATAAAAGATCCATTGTCTCCACTTCCTGGCTGCTTACCAGCTCACAGCTGCCGGCTAACGTGGGCAGGCTCTGGGGGGTGGGACGGCACCCATGAGTACCTGTTAATTCTGTAGCTGATTTTGCCTAAAATGAAAGCAACAAACACAGAGGTTTTACAGTGTTTACAGTTGACTTTCAGTATCCTCCTGGGATGGGTTCCAGCATGCCTCTCAGACATCAAAGCCTGCAGATGTTCCAATCCTTTACATAAAAAAGCAAAGAAGAGCTGGCACAGTGACGTGCCTGTCATCCCAGCAACTCCAGAGGCAGGGGCAGAATGATTGCAGGTTCGAGGCCAAAGGCAGCCTGTGTTACTCGGCAAGACCCTGCCTCAGTATAAAAAATAAAAAATGGGCTGGGGGTGCAGCCCAGTGGTAGAGCACCCAAAAAGTATGTGCAAAGCCCTGGGATCAACCCCCAAGTACTGCGAAAAAAAGAGGCAGAGAAGCATGTGCAAGGCCCAGGGTTCAATCCCTAGCATTGGAAAACAAAAACATTAAAAAAAGGAAAAGAAAAAGGCATAGATTTTCAGAGAGCCTACATGCATCTGGTGCACAGTTTACATCATCTCTAGGTTACTCGCCTATGGCCACACCACCCTGGCATCCGATCTCATCAGAGCTCAGAAGCTAAGTGAGGTTGAGCCTGGTTTGTCCTTGGATGGGAGACCACCTGGGAATACCGGGTGCTGTACGCTCAGGGAAGGCCCAATAGCCCTCCCCTGAAACAACCATCAAAACCCCTGTGAATAGCAGAGTACAGACATAGTGCCGGGCATGGCACATAACAACAGCAGCTAAATTGCTTATATTGAACGCAACGTGAATGCTATGTAAGTAATTGTTACACGATACTGTCTAGGAAATAAGGACAAGAAAGTAAAGTCCACATATGTTCAGTACAGCCACAGTTTTTTCCACATATTTTTCTTCCAACATTAGTTGAATCGATGAAAGAGCAAGCCCCAGGCACAGAGGGCAACTGTATTTAAGAAGGTCTAAGAATAGACCACGCCTGCAGCTATAGCCCTGTGGCATCCAATTCTGTCAGATCTCAGAAACTAAGCAGGGTAGGGCCTGGTTAGTACTTGGGTGGGAGACCACCTGGGAAAACCAGGTGCTGTAGGCTTGGGAGACGGACCCAACAACCCACTCCCAAAAATGAATCCGCCATTGAAAACCCTATGAACAGCAGAGAGGCACTGTCAATACTGTTTCGCCTGTTTTATGTAGGATCACTGTGAGTCAGGTACAGACTGGACGGCATCTAACAACAATGACGACAACAAGAATAGACCTTCCAACAACAGGCCAAGGCCACATTTGGGACCCAGAGACAATCTGCCAATGAACCATCTACTCCCCCATGCATTTCTCCCAGCTGAATGGGGCTGCACTTGGATTTGGCCCAAGCGCCCCTGCTGCTGCTGCCTCTATGCATCACCTTCAGCCTGGGTACAGCAAGGCAACCTCCCCACCTGTGGTTGTCCACTGCAAGCTGCAGCGCTGCAGACCTGCTCGCAGACTTTTGATCTATTTATGTGCATCTCCACGGCTTGGCAAAGGTAATGGGAAGGTTCTAATTTATGGTTTTTGTTTCCAAAAGATATCCTCCCTTTGGCTGGCTGAGGAAGCGTGGTGTTGGCATATGAAGCCTCCTAATCTACATAAGTGTTTACCAGCACTGGGGAGGCAGCAACGTGCTACGTAATAAATCAGGAGTCCTACCCTAAATGTTTTACAGAAGGACAGGGGAGGCCTGCCTGAAGCTCTTCTATGTTTATTTCAAGTCATCTCACTCTCTTTAAGTCTTTTCTCCCCAATTATCACCCTGTCCAAAGAAATAAGCTCCTTGCCTACATTTCAGGAGGAGGCTGGAAATCTGAACTCAGCTGGGGATGCCGCAATGTGCTACCTATGCAGGTTATACACATAACCCCACCAGACACAGCAAATTTCCAGTGTCACCACAGTGGTTCTTGGGGAAATGAAACGGCTGAAGGATGGTATCTATCACAATCAATATCGGCTGTACTCGCAGACATCTGCTGAATCGTACCTCTAAAGATGACCTTCAAGAAGGCCTGGCCTCTGTATCCTGGAGAGCCAGAGTGACCACAGGCCCAGGACGAACCTTATGGAGCCCTGGGCAGAAGGAGAGCTGGTGCTGAAGCTATGGCCAGCCCAGGTCCGGGAGGACAGCTGTAGGTGCCTCTGTGGATTGACTTCAAACAATTTTCTGACCCAAAAAGCCAACTGAGGGCTTAGCTAATCAGCATTCTCTCTATTTTACAGGTTGGATTATAATAATTGAATCTTACATAAGAAAAACATATGGGTCCACGCTGCTTAGAAATTCTTATCTTCATTAAGGGAATTCTTAGCAGAGTAAATACACGATTCCAGGTACAGTATTTTAGAACTTTTATATAATCAGTGGAGGGCAGCTTTCCAATTCAACCTGCTTACATTCAAGGTGGTAATTTCTCATTCCAATCAGCACAAGACAGGAGAAGGAATCCAACAATTAGAGAAAGAGCACACCTATTTTACATAAGCCTTTTCCAAAGGGGGAGAAGGACAACAGCCGTTCTTTCTGAATGTTTTACAATAGTCTTTAATTGAAAGACACCATGGTGACACTGCTCCCCGAGCCAGCCTCGCAGGTGCAGCGACAGAGGTGGTTTCTACCTTCCAGGTGCAGCGACAGAGGTGGTTTCTACCTTCCTCGGAGTTCCCGGAGATGTGTGGGCAGTGGGGTGGGCAGCAGCCTGTCTGCTTCTTCCGCCCATTCTCTTCCCCAGGGCTGTGCCCCGAGTGCCAGCTTAGCCCCTCCTGTTTCTCCTAACTGCAAGGAACCAGAACCCTGGGCAGCCATGGAGGGAGACCACACAGGCTTTAGCGCAACCAAGACAGACTCCCAGGGGCTCCCTGGACTTCCAGCCTCATTATTTGGAGACCCGAAAGACGTCCTGCGGGGCAACTTGCAGATGAATCTGTATCTAACATCACGAAGTTCAGTCACTAGGGGCTATGGTTTGGGTCTAAATGTCCCCCAAAGGTCATGTGCCTGAACACTTGGTCTCCAGCTGGAGGCGCTGCCCCAGGAGGCTATGGAACGTGGGAGGCGGGCTCTAGCTTTGCAGAAACGAGTCACTGGGGGTGGGCCTTTGGAGGTTTCTACCCAGGCCTGCAGTCAGTGCCGTCACTCTCTGCTCTTTGCTTCTGATCTGCCATGAGGTGAGGGTCTCTGCCACGGGCCGCCGTGCCTGCCCTGCCTTTATGGATGGCAATCCTCTGTGTGCTCCCAATAAATCTCTACCCCCAGCAGTCTGTTTTGGTCGGTTTCTTTTTCTGCCTTAGCAACGAACAAGCCGACAAACACCTGAAGGCAGCGGGGACAGACACACAGGAGAACAGGCACGTCGATGGTCTTGACGCCACAACGACACACTGACTGGGCCTTCCGGCCACACCTAGTGGTGTGCCAGTCACACCACTGCCTGCTGGAGGGGTTACAGCCACATCCGGGTCCAAGATTTTCAGAGGGTTCCTGGCAAAGATTTTAACAAAACACAGTGCTGCAGAAATAAGACCTCCTTGTTGGGCCGGTGCCCTCCCTGGATCCACCTGGGATATCGCTCCCCTGAGAATGCAGAGGGCAGCAGCAGGGACTTTATGGAGGAAGTCATGACGGCAAACGGGAAGGGTGGCTTCACCTCGGCTGCCCTCGGTCAGCACAAGGGCAGGCTGCCGCCTACATGGCCTTTTGCTAAATTTTCAGTATGTTTTGACCAGAAGGGGTAGATGTGACTTTTGTTTAAGTCCAGAAAAATTCATATCTTAGACAGTGTGACAGCTATAACACATTTGAAGAACCCCATCCCATCATCTGCAATGGCGGGGGTGGGACTTGTGACCCGCATTCTATTAAAGAAGTGAGCCCCTGGGTCCTCCATCAGCACGGGCTTCCCTTCCAAAGGAGCTGACTCAAGGCCTCAACCCAACAGCAAAATAGAGAAGCTGGCAGTGACCAGCTGGGGAGATTCTGCCCGTGCCCGAGGGAACACTTCCCTTCTCCACGTTGCCCCTGGAAAGCCCAGGCAGAGGCCCCTGGGCTGCCTCACCCCACCCCAGTAGCTGCAGAAGATCCAGTGCTCTTAATGCAGCTCCTCCCCCGGCCAAGTCGCCCCAGGAAGCAGGCTCTGGGGGCTCTGCAGTCCTCGGGGTACACGTGCCCTCTGGGGAAGCCCCTGGCAACGACTGCGAATCTAAAAGCCCACCCAGTCAGTACACACACTGCGGCCTGACTCGTCAGCTCACTCTCCACCCTCCCCATGGAGAGGGTCAACCAGACGAGGGGCAGGAAGGCTGCCTGTAAAACCACAGACAGAAGGACCGGGCTGTGTGCAGGAGCTGTGCACCACAAGCCAGGCGCCCAGAGGGAAGAGGCCACGGCACTGGAGACAAGCCCACGGCAGCAGCTCCTGTGTTCCGCTCCTGAGAAATCAAAGCGACCGAGGTGGAGAAAGGCCACCAAGGTGCCGGTGGAGGCCCACTTCCAACGGCAGGACTCAGGATGTCCGGGGGGAGAGCACCAGACCTGAGCCCCTCCAGGCAACGGGGCTGAACTCCTAGGTCACAGGCTGCGTGTCGCAAGTCGAGAGAAGGCTGCTGGGGTGGGGGGAGCCTATGTCCACAGCACATGTGCTTGGTCCCCCCTTCCTGACAGCTCAGGCCCCCTGAAGCGGCCATTCAGCCTTATATCCAGTGAGGGCCAAGATCACCAATTTAGGAACCAGAAACCCAGGCCACTCACAAGACCTCAGCTCCTCAGGTCCGGGTAGGGACCTCCGTTGAGCCCATCCCTGTCACAGCGACTGTTGAACACAGTGCTCTGCAGGAAGCACTCGGCCACACTCCCATGCATTTAAACCTTCTGACAGTTGAGTAAGACACGACCATCGCCACTCGTCACGTGAGGACACTGAGGCTCAGGCACGTCGAGTCACCAGGAGCTGTAAGTAGCAGCTCGAGTTCAAAGGCAGGCCTTCTGACTCCAAGTCCAGTGCTGTTTACACTGCCCCTCAGCTGTTCACCACCTACCCTCGGTCTCCACAACCCTGTGTCCACAGACCAGAGGGCAGACAGGGAGGAGCCCCCAGAGTGAGGCATCGGTGCACCTGCCCCTCCCAGCCATCCATGCCTATGCCTGCTCTGGCCACCTGAAGTCCCCATGGACTGTAAATGATCCACATAAATAACCACTGCTACAGTGGGTTCCTTTCCCATATGACTCATTTTTACCATCTTTATGATGAAATGTTGCTGTTGTGTGCCATCAAGTCAGGTCCAACTCATAGCAACCCTGTGTACAACAGAACGAAACACTGCCCGACACAGTGTCATGTGCACAAGCATTTTTATTTCACAGTGCTTCTCTGCTAGTCACAGGGTTTTCAATGGCTAAGGCTTGTGGAAGTGGGCTGCCTGGTCCTTCCCCCTAGTCTGTCTTAGTTGGGAAGCTCAGATGAAACCTGTCTACCATGGGTGGACCAGCTGGTATGTGAAATACCAGTGGCATAGCTTTCAGCATCACAGCAACATGCAAGCCCCTACAGCTGACAGACACATGGAGGTTACGATGAACTAGAGCACTATAATTATAAGGGAATAAAACTGGTACTTATTTCATGCTTATAAAATCTTTTCACCTCCCAGAGGAAAATGTCCATGCAAAATAGAAAAACACTTGCATGTGCAATTCACTAAACAAAAGTAAAGCTTGATGAAAATAATCTTATTTCTCGTCAGTTGGGCTACACTGTTATTACCTTTGCAGTAAGTACGTACGACGTGATGTAAGTGTTCCTAGCTACTATTTATTGGGTGCCCACTATGTGCCAGTTGGCATGTGAAGCACCTTACAAGTACTGACTCAGTAAATCCTCACAGTCTGACAGGGATCAGTATTACGTTATCAGTTTTAAAATATAAAAATAAGGCATGAAAATGTTAAGTACTGGCCTGAAGGTCACAGAGCTGGTAAGGGGAGGACATAGGAATGAATCCCAGATCTTCTGACACTGAATCATCCAAAGAGCCACAGCTGCCAGAGACACTTGCCATTCTCTGCCTTAGAATTTTAATCAGTGAGGACTAATTACTCACATGCTAATATATGTACACTTAGATTACATAAACTACAAGTGTCTTTGAACTATATCAAATCCATTTATCCTATAAATCAAGATCAATAATTCCACTTTTCTACTTATTATCTATGTTGTAAATACAGAAACAGAAAACAAAAATAAATTAAAAGACCAAGGATACTATTCTAGGGGTACAAATTACCAAAGGCCGGCCGGTCTGTCTGTCTGTCTTTCCTTTCTTTCTTTATCTTTGCAATACCAAGGGGCTGAACCTAGGGCCTCCCACATACTTTGTGAGTGCTCTACCACTGACCTGTACCCCCAGCCCCTTTTTCATTTTTTATCTTAGGACGGGGTCTCACTAACTTGAACAGGCTGCCTCTGGCCTCAGACTTGCAATCCTCCTGCCTCTGCCTCCTGAGCTGCTGGTCTTACAGGTGTGTGCCACTGCATCTAGATCCAAGGTCATTTCTGAGAGGCAACAAAACACAGACAACTTGTCTTAGGGGAGGTTAGATTCTAACCAATGTGTAAACCACATGATCAAAACCACCACTGAAGGACTGGGGGGTCGATACGTGGTGGAGGGCACCCTCACAGGGGAGCAGGCAAAGTCCTAGGTTCAATGCCCAGCACTGCAAAAAATAAAATTACAAAACTTCATTGAAATGTCTCATAACAGCTTCAAGAAGTGCAGCCGACAATATTCAACGTGCTCAACCCTCTGCACAGATGTGTATGCAAATACACACAATACACACGGCCACACGCGGAACAGGAGAGCCTCGGCAAAGCAGGAGCAAAAGGAAGTGCCCTGATGCTGCTTCACGGAAACCTGTTTGTTAAACGATGAACAGGGTGAAGTCCGGGCAAGGTAAATGCGTGCGTGAGGCAGGAAGTGAGCTGGAGAAACGCATCTGGCAGGGAGTTTGTTTCTCCTACACTTGTGCACAAAACACAGCCACATCATCACTTCTGCAGTACTGCACTTGCTCGTTCCTGGGCTCTCTGCTAAGTGAACTGGATCCCTGATCGAAGCAGCACTGCAAAGTTTGCCATTACATATGCAAAATAAATTCAGAGACCGTTCTGCTTGCCCATCGGGTCACCGCCAACCAGGCAAGAGGAAAGCCACGCATCGTGATGCGGAACGAGGCCCTTCTACGCGCAAGTAAGCAGCCAGAACCACTGAGCAGCTGCGGAGCAGGGCAGCGCCACGGTGGGCAGGCCTCTAGGTCCTTTTATATGGTGTCTAACCTGGAAATGAGAGGAGAAGCAACACAATCCAAAAAAGAAATCTTGCCCGCTTTACAATAACTCAGATTCTTCTGTTGTTAAACACACACTCAAAGCCCCTGAAGAAACAAAGGTATGTACACAAAGCCGCCTGAAAGGAATTTTCAGAAACTCATTTTGTTCCCTAAATGATTTTTAAGTAAACATTGTAAGCTGAAGTGTAAGAAAAAAAATCGGAGTAATTTTATTTTTTACTACCTGGGGCTATGTAGTAATTATGTAAATGGCAGGAGATTTGTCACTTTGAGTAACCATAAGTGTATAAAATAATTTGATTAAGTAAAACAGTTACCTTACTCATCATACTAATTTGACAAGGACTTTAAAAATGTCTCTCAGCTGTCTGCTTCTGGGCTGGATATGCAAAACTCCATCTTTGAAAAGATGCTTCTTGAGCCTGTAATCCCAGTAGCTCGGGAGGCAGAGGCAGGAGGATCACAAGTTCGAGACCAGAGGCAGTCTGCATAACTTAGAGAGACCCTGTCTCAAAAAAGTAAAAAAAAATGGGCTGGGGGCACAGCTCAGTGGTCCAGCACTTGCAGAGCATGCAGGCATGAGGCCCTGGGTTCAACTCCCAGTATGGCAAAAAAACAACAACAACAACAACAACAACAAAAAACCCAACCAGGAAAGAAAAGATGCTTCTTTAAGGGGGAAAAAGAATAACAAATCCAGTCGCCTCCCTTCACTGACTAATTGGAAACCCACTGAATATTCTCCGGCCTAAACTTGTTGTTGTTGTTGTGTGCCTTCGAGTCAGTACCAGACTCATAGAGACCCTCATAGGGTTTTCAATGGCTGACTGTTTCAGGATTGCCTTGGGAGTGGATTGCCAGGCCCCTCTCCCATTTTTGCAGTGCTGGGAATTGAACTCTGGACCTCAGAGACTGCAGCGCAGCCCTCTACCAACTGAGCTAAATCCCAGCCCGGCCTAAACTTAAGGGACCACAAAGCAGTGAGCCGGGGCCTCGTTATCCACGCTCCATTACCTATGTTGTTACTTTGTCACCACGACCGCAGACGCACTTCCGCATGACTGCAAATAGGGAAATGCCCACCTCTGCTTCACAAGAGCTGCCTGGGTGCCCCACCCAGGAGACCACCTGGCCTTTTTCCTGTTTCCACCCTGAGGAAATTCAAATGTGTTTGTATGTGAGCCTCCATGGGACTGTCCAGAGGGTCGGCAATGGTAATTTCCTGTACACATCCTTATCTACTCCAGCCTCAGTGATCTGATAACACACACAAACCTCTCTGTGCAAGGCTATCCTGGAATCATCTCAGTGTCTCCACAAAGCACAGACCAAGCGCATGCAAAACCACTTTCCTTCCATGCGCTTCCCAGGTGCCTGCGCCTCCTCCAAACAGCCCACCACTCATACAGACCTCACATCCTCGCAAACAGGTCAGACTGGACTGACCAAACCAAAGACCCAAGCTCCAGAAAAATCACGTTGCACTCTCTGTGCCATGCACAAGGACTGCCAAACTGAGCAGGCCTTTCTTCTTGGGCTAAGAAACTTATCTCACAGGCAGCCAGGCAGTTGGACTGACTACAACGGAGCATCCTTGTAACAGCCGGCTGATGTCAAAGAATGATTTCTAAGTAAGGCATTTGCAACTATAGGGCTTTAGCATCCTCAGCAGACCCCGGCGGCCCTCAGGTTCCATCACCTTGTCTCTTTTCCCCTATCCATACCATCCCTGAGTCTGGCTGCCAGAACCCAGGCCTCTGCCCTGAAGGCCCTGACACCCAGGTAAAAAGTTCCCAGCCTCACCTTCCCATGGGCGGCCTTCTCACGTACGGCTCTGCCTTGCGTTTCCTCCCTGAGCACAGTTTTTTAAGGGCACACACACAAGCACACACACACGCACATGCACACGCACACACGCAGTCCTACTTTTCAAAGTTGCATCTCAAATCACCATCCACTTCCTGCGTCAGCTCTGCAGTTGGGACGCCTACACCAACGTCATCGAGGACACCATGAGGACACTAGGACATCTTTTTCAGAAAGAAAAGGGGAGAAATGAAATGAAACGCCCCAACATTAAACAAAAACGGTACCTGGGGAGAGAAAATAAGGTGTCTGCCTGGACTTTTGGAATCAAATAGGAAATAATGTCATTGGCATTGAATTTGCAAGCCGCCTCCTGTCTGTGAAAGGAAGGTTGTTGGCAGTGTCCCAGGGCAAGCCCTTCATCAGTATCTGAGAATACTTAATCAGAAGCCATGGACACACACCTTGCACATGGACCTGCCTGGCTGACTGCCCGCAGACGTGAGGGCTCAGGTTCCCTGCAAACCTCCTACAGTACTCCATTCCCCAGTCTCCCATGGCTGAAGGAATAACAAACTTTTGTTTTCCACTCCCAAACACAGATGAACAGAAAGCCTGAGCCGGCCCGGAGGAGCCCAGCCTACCATGAGCTGACTCAGTCAAGCCTGGCAAGCCACCTATTTATCTTCATGCAGTTCACATGGCTAGGGAACGTCAAGGGCAGCAGGGCAAAGCAGAGCCCAGAGACCGTCCGCCTCCTGCTCTCCTGGTGGTCAGAGGAGTTGACTTTCCCAGGCCCAGCCTCTCCGTTGCCTCCTGTAACCCTACCTCCCCCATCGGGCAGCCACCAGAGAAGCCGCCACCAGAGAAGCCACCACCAGGAGGACTGAACTCCCCCTGCCTGCCACTCCCCTGTCCCAGGATCTGAGTCGACTCCATCTCCCGGGGCTGCCCTGCCCAGGTCCCCCCGTCCCCTCTCCGGGAGCACCGTCCTTAGGAACTTTCTGCAGGAACCAGGCCCTTCACGTGGGTGAAGCCCAGCTTCATTTCCTTCCAAAGCTCTCAAAACCGTTAACCATAAGCCCATGCCTTCACCATGCCTGGGATGAAAAGTTCTGTTCATGTTTGCTGCATGGGAAGGATGCACTCGAACGAACAAACTTAAACTACAGGCAGCTGTTGGGACTCACTGATTACCTGCATTCATACATAGACCTGCACCAAGCCACTTATGTTAATGTGCATTTGCTTCTTAGTTATGCACGTGCATTGCTAAATATTTGAACACTGAAATCCCCCTACAGAAGCTCCAATAAGCTGCCCTCAAGACACAGTTATCCCCTATCCCCAAACTCCAAAGTCCACAGGTACTGTCTGCAACTATACATTATAACCACAGACAAAAATGAGTGCATTTTATACAACAGAAAACCAAATGTGCTTTCGGCCCCAGGGCGCACTTGAAGCTTATGTGTTATGGATGAGCAAAACAGAGACAGGGATTTAACTGCATTTCATCTGGGAAGGAGCAACAGCAATAACATGTGATTTGCAAAAGCTCTGAAGTCACCCCAGGAATAGAGCTGCGTTTATGGAGCCCCCTCTCGCCACCAAATAACTGACTTTACCCAACACCACCGCCAAGCACTGCTTCCCTGCCTTCAACAACAGGGGCCTTAGGGGGTTGTTCATGGATGGGCCGGGGCACCCAGAGTCTGGCCCTCACTAACTTTAACCCGTGGCCAGGAATGAGTTTGATGATAAGGCCGGACACACGGGGCTCCACCTCTGGATGTGGTTGCCCAACAGCTGAAATCCTGTCGGATTCCATCTCCATCAAACTTGCTCACTAACCCTCAGAGGCTATGACATTTGATTCCAGTCCCAGGTCAATAGCAAGTGGCGATTTAACACTATCCACTCAGAGAAATCTTTTCCTGTTAGACAGGACAGGTCTGGAAGCGCACTGTCTGCGACCCCAGTTGGAACCACCTGAGCAGGGCAGGGGAAAGCCACAAAGTGGGTCCATAACAGTGCTGAGTCATTACAAGCCGTTTCCTCTGATACCTCAGGTGCCCATGGGCGGTCTGAACATTAATAATCCCTTTCTGGAGGCAAATAAAATAGATACATATCGTGCACAGTGCAGCAACTGCCTCATGGGCAAGAGACCAGGGTGGGGACTTTCGCTGTCGGAGTGGTAGCAGGAACTACAGAAACTCGCAGCTGCTCTCCAGGTACCGTAACTTTATCCCAGATGCTGAAAGATGGCTCTTGGGAGGCAGGGAGGAAGCGTCTCCCTGCGGGCGCGGCTCATCGGGGCCACACTCGGGTGCCTTCCACTCTGAGCCCTCAAATTCCCCGGCAACTAGCGGATGCAGAAAGCCTGGAGAGGGTGATGCACACTGGGTTGCTCTCCAGGCAGATGGATCGGACGCAGGACGCCAGCTGCCTTTCCTTCCCAGGGACAGGTCACCTGCGAACCGCGGTGGCTTCCTTTCCAAGGAGGCTCCTGAACTCGCCATCTGGCTCCGCTCCCAGGAGGGGCGAGAGGCGGCTTCACGCCCATCTGCCCGGGCACCCAACCCCCGGCGCCCTGGCTCCCGCCCGCCTGGGGTCGCATGGCAGCCCCGGCCTCTGCGCGGTGGCCGCGCCGCGCCGCGCCGGGCCCAGCCGGCCGGGAGGCACTCACCAGGTAGGCGCCCACCGTGCCCTGCGCCAGCATCAGGGCGCACTCGGACACCAGGAAGATCTTGATGCTCGAGAAGCACGACGTCTTCTTTTTCTTCTTCTTGTTGCGCTGCGCCTCGTCCCCCTGCAGCTCCGCGCCGCGGCCGCCGCCCGACGAGCCGCCCGGCTTTTTCGCCTGCATCCTGCGCCCGCCGCCGCCTCCCGCTCGCCCCGGGAGCCGGGCCGCTGCCGGGCGGGGTGCGCGCCGCGAGGCCGCGTCAGTCCCCGCCCCGCGCCCGCGGCCGCCCCCGTCCTGCCGGCTGCGAGGCGGAGGCGCCGCCCGCCCGCCCCCCCGCCGCCGCCCGCGGCGCGCGCTGTGCCAATCACTGGCCCAGGCACCGCCCGCCCGCCGCCCTCGGGCCTGCGCTCGCCGGGTGGTGGCCGGGGACCGCGCGGGGTGCTGCGGGCGGCGTGGGGCGCGGAGCCGGGGTACAGGGGCGTGGGAGGGGCTCCGTGCTCGCGCACCGGGCGCCGGGCCGAGAGGGACGCGGGCGACCCGCACGCCCTCGGGGACAGATGTCAAGCTCCGGGCTTGGCGCGGGGCCAGAGGTCAGAGTGGCTCAGGCTCTGCACTCCCTGGCCCCTGGGCGTGTCTACACCGCCCCAGCCCGCTGGGGGAGAAAGGCGGCCGGGTGCAGCCTGGGGACACTGGATGAATCCCTCGGGAGAAGAGCGGAATGGGTGTCGCCCCCAGCCACCGGGGACAAACAGTCGCGTGGGCGTCGCGACTCCGGCGATCTCTGGGAGCCCATCTGCAAAGAGCGGCAGTGCCGGGAGGCGGCGGGATGCGGTTAGCCAGTGGCCAGCCTGGGGCCCAGCCCTGTCCTGGCTCTGTGGCCCTGGCCCTGGCGGTGGCCTGAGGGCCCAGCCGGGCGGCGCACTCTACCCTCAGTCCTCACCCTCGGCAACTCCGAGGAGTTTGGGGCACAGGGCGATGCCAACAAGATCGCTGTTTCTCAGCCCCCCCCTTTTCTGCAGCTCAGAGGAAACTGGACAGGTCCCAGGAAATAGCCACTTCCCCTCAGCAGCTGGGGGCCCTGCCGATCATTTGGAAAGCCTCTCCTTCATAAGCTTGTCAAAGAAAACGTTCACTTTCCTGGGCTCCTGTGTCCCCAGCAGAGCTCACAGTAAAAAGTGCACAGCTAGCAGGGCGCGTGGTGCACACCTGTAATCCCGGCAGGCTCCCGGCCAGAGGCAGCCTGCCTAACTTAGCTTGGTAGCAAGACCCTGTGCCAGGATTAAAAAGGGAAAGGGGGGGCTGAGGATGCAGCTCAGTGGTGGAGCGCTTGCACAGTATGCGCAAGGCCCTGGGTTCAACTCCCAAGTGCTGTTAAAAAAAAAAAAGTCCATAGCAATATCAACACTATTATGATTTTTACATTCTCCCTAAGACAGTGAAAGAGACTGGATGGTGCCCTGGGCGGGGGGAGGGGGGGTTGCATTGCCACGCCATTTAAATACCAACTGCTTCAGTCTCTTTGGTTCCAGACGTGACCTCACCCAGGCTTGGTGGTGCTTTGAGATATGCACCCCCCACCTGGTACAGGCCCCCACCTATCTGCACTGTGCTTCCCACAGGCGTCTTTTCCATCCCCCACCCTCTGACATCATGGCCTACGTCACTCCGGCCCCGTCGCTGGACCCCTTACCTTCTCCCTTTTCTGCCCACACCAACCCCTCACTCCTAGCCAGCTTTGACACAAGGTCATCGACTTCACACCCTTGTCCCTCCCCATCCCACTGGCATTGTGGGGCCCTCCTCACTGCTGAGAGGCCCTGGGTGAGGTCCCTGTCTTCTCTGTCTGTGACTGCACGCTGCAGAGCTGAGCTGAGGCTCTTGGCTTGTCTCTGGACAGAGATCCTGGTGCCACTGAGATTGCACTGGAGTCTCCCAGTCTTACTTACATACATTATAACTGCAAGAGCTAATGTTTGTGTTTGCTTTGACCAGGCACAGTTCTTATGGCTTCACTGCATTTAGACTTTAATCCTCATAGCAATCCTTTACCGTAGGTGCTGTGATTAGCCCTGTTTTATGGATGAGAAAATCGAGGCTGGGAAAACGGTAATCCAGCATGTCACAGGGCCAGCTTTGTGCTATCACAAGGAGTGATCTCACAAGGGTGTGGGCTACCAGCCCGGGTTCTTCATACCTACCTACACATCACCTCCTCATCACTCAGTCCTGTGGGGAGGGCAGGACTCATAGTTCTTTTATAAGCAGAGACTCAGAGAGGGGTGGTGTCTAGCTCAATGGCACACAGCTAGAATGGAATAGGACTTGAACCCAAGGTCAGGCCTCTGCTCTATGCCACATCGATTCATGTATAATTTGGGAAGGAGGGAGCAGGTTCTGTTTGGTTTTATTGTTGTTTTTTCAATTTAACCATTTATTTTATATTTTAAAAATTAACTGCCTTTAAAGAAATCAATCATAA